>CAUYQV010029123.1:0-30768 GCA_963574575.1 Galagoides demidoff | reverse complement strand
CCCACTGCCTTTGTCTCAGCTGCATTCGCCCCCTGAGGGCTGGTGCTCCACCCAAGAAAGTTATGTGCGCCTTGATTGTGGCCGCTGTACAAAATCCAAAGAGATGGGCATTGAATGGCGTCAATGGTGTCAGCCTGCTGACCTGGCATCCCCTGAGCTGACTCTCCTCTCCTCACGTCCACACCACAGTCAGCACAGAACAACATCAGCCCTTTCCCCCTCCACTTCTCTCAAGGAGATGCCCAGGAATCAGAACTCCATCGGTAATAAACCTCCAGATCTCGGAGTGGGTGGGTGGGGACTCCTCAGAGTTCAATGTTGCAGGTGGGGAGTATATACAGATTTATACAGTTTTACAGTTTTATGCCTGGCCAGAGGGTGCCGTGGCCCGCCAGCAGGGGTAGGAGGTCCAGTTTTTAGGGGTTCTCTCCCGTGGGATAGAGTGGGAGGAAGTTTGAACTCTGCTAGCTTGTTTGCATGGAGTAAACTGTGAGCCCTTGTTGTGGGGGAGGGGACTCCCATCTGCTTGGTGGTGGATTCTGTACCATCTGGTCATATTTTTGGGGTTGCAGCTCGCCTCAGGAAGGTTGAAGTGTGCTCCTCAATCTTCTCTCTTGGCTCTGCTCCAAACCATTAGTTCAGCTAATTAGCTAAACTTCTGTCCTTTCAGCCTCCTTCTGGACAGGAGCTTCTGCAAAAAGCTGGCTGCAGTCCGCCATCTTGGCTCTGCCCCCATTAATTGGATTTTTTAACTGTAATATTTTATATGGCCTGGAAAAGTTTTATTGGAGATATACCAGAAATATATATAGTCTGGAAATTTTTGTTGGAGATATATACTGGAAATATATTTTCCCAATCTTTAAATTATCTTTGCACTCTCTTAATGGTGTTTCTTGATGAGAAGTAATTCTTAATTTCAGCAAAGTCCAATTAATTACCTTTTTCTTTTTACTCTTAGTAATGTTTATAAATTTGTTACTTCAATGTCATAAAAATATTGTACCATGCTTTCCATAATTTATCTTGAATACTTTTTTGTGTGTGTGTGTATAGTGGGGAGTTAGGTAGTTAAGACCCATTTTTTTCTAATTATCCTACTACCACTTACTGAGAAGGCCATCCTTTCTCCAATTGAGTTTTAGTACCACTTTATGGAAAATCAAGTGACCATATCTGTTTAAATCTGTTTTAGACTCTATTATCTTTTTTTGTTTATTTCTCTTTCCCTGAGCCAATACCATACTTTCTTAATTATTATGATATTATAATAAAACACTCTGTTTTGCTCTTCTTCCAAATAATCCCACTATTACTCTATGCCCTTTAAAGTTCCTTATATCCCCTTGTGAGTTTATACACACAAATGCATACAATGTGTTGGGTTTTGTGGGGTCATATTGATTCAAGAAAGTTAATATTGACTGAGCCGTTTTGCTAGGAACTTTTCATTCAGCAATTTTAACAAGAATTAGGTGACTTTGGTCCCATGATTATTGTCATTTTAATAATACAAAAACTAAGGTTTAGCGAGTTGAAAAAATACCCAGATAGAGCCAAATACTTATTGTCTCAAATACTTATTGTGTAACTTGTTGAAGAGAAGTGCCTTTTCCAGAATTTTCTGTGGTATATTTCATTTAAAAAATTGAACAAACTACTGATCAATTAACAAAAGAAACAATGTGAACTTAATTCAAGACCATTTTCCCTTGGAGTTGGAGCATAACCATTGGTTCTCAAGATAATGTTAACTCTCTGCTATTTTTCACAGATAATAACCCAATGAAATATATTAGTTTAGATTCTTAGTGATAATATGAAACAGGCCTGTCACAATAATAATTACCTTTCCCTTCAAGATGTCATGGCTGTGGCACATAAACTCATTTAGTAGTAGAGACTCTGTGACGGAGGTTCTATTTTACCATTAATTATAAAAAAAGGTACATGAAAAGAATATCAGGAAATATTTTCTCATTTTCCTTTATTATCCATTTGACTGACAATACTGGGAAAAATTAGGAAAGGATGATTCTTTTTTCAAATTATTTATTTTGATCTTGATAACTTTAACCTCAGCATTCTAATTGTACTTAAATAGTCATTGAATAATAATTTTTATTGCAAATACAATACTAATAGATTCTCAAAAAATGAATTATTTCTCTATTATATTTTACTTCCCAATCCTTATTTTCTGCCACTTTAATCATTTTGGTGTCCAGTGGTGGCCCAATTCCTACTAGATGCCCCACGTTTAGTTGTGACTCAGACCATGACTACCTAGCTCCACAGTCCGCACCTTCAAAAATAGTGTTCTTTACTTCGAAACCAACTAAAAACCCCATTGTCTGCATGCTCTCACAACAGTTTGTTAACCTAATTATTTGTTCAAACTAAATTGATATTAGGAAAATTAGGATAGTGGAAGTGTTACTGTTTCCAAGTGGCATCCTTTCAGGTTCTTGCTGATCATCATCAGAAAAGAATTTTAGGGTGTACTTATTAAGCCAAAGCAAGCAGCTTTTATTGAAAGTGAAAGTATGCTCTATTAAGAGAGAGAGTGGGTAGGCTGGAACAGAGCAGCTCCCATGTAGGACAGGATTATTTTGCTTCATGAAGTCTTACTGATGGAGAGGGGGGAAGAATATTCAAGGTTAAGGGATGAGTTTCATTAAGAATTTGGGTAGTTATTACTAGAAATGGGTTCCCTCCCATTTTCATTTTTTATATGGTTTTTTTCGAACTGTCATGGTGATTTCAAAGGTGGAGATATTTTAAAACCGCGAAGCAAATTATATCATAATTATCCAAAGTTTTTAAGTAAGGTCACGTAGGTGACTGACAAGCGATTAAGCTGGTCCTTGTCTGTGGTTATCTACCCCTCCTTGGTTAAACTTTAATACCTATACCCACTCTGCAAGTCTCTGCAACTAACTGATCTCAGTTGTCTCCTAGTCTCCTACTCTAACAGTTGGGCCTGACTTGAAGGCACTGAATTTCTTAGTGGAGAGAAATTTGTTTGTTAATAATAAAGTAATAATAATATAACACGGACAAATACAATATAAGATACAGATTCTTTTATTTTTCTTATTTCACCTAACATGTTTATACTTCTGAATGTGTTGATGTGAACTTTTAGTAAAATCACTGATTCCCAAATGCTTCTTCCAAATTCCTGATTCTTCATCTTTACTTTTACTCCCTGGCAGATAATACTGTGTAAAACTCTGTCATTCATACAGTAGAAAGTACATGTTTTTATTTAGAACTTGTTAGGTGAGAATGGTCATGGTTGTGATTCAGTGATTCTGTATAGTTTGTTTTTTAGTTGTTGTTGCTGATTTGCTTGTTTCTCTTTTATCGCCAGTTCTTATAAGCACTGATTTCCTGGTACTAACTACATTGTTGATGAATTATAGGCAAGGAATTTTGTAAAAATAAAAAATATCTTTACAGAGGAACTAAATGTAAACATGTGCTGTACCACAGAGGTAATAATAAAAAATGAATAAGAAAGCTTCATATTCAGAGCGTGCTTGACCACAGTTTGCAAAGCTAAAGAAGCTCCCTATGAAAATCACAACTTTTTTGTGAAGGACATCAGAGAGGGAATGATTGTCTTTCCTAATGTTTCCTTAGCACTTAGAATAAATGTTAATAGTACTTATTGAGTAATTGAATTTATTTTCGATTTATTGGATAAGGATCACACAGCCCGGCAGAAGTTGGAAAAACTTCTAGAATTAAACACATGCCATAGAACAATCAGGGCAATGAGTTCAGGTGGAAGCAAAATTCAGGGGAAAACTGAGTAAATAAAGTTGATTATCATTCTACAGGTTTATCTGTTGTTTAAGAAATAGCATCTTTGCTAGGCAAGCACCTCCTCAAGGCAGAGTCAAAATTGTAAAGCAAAGTGATGTGAAAAAATCTTTTCAGAAGTAAATCTCATAATTTCAAGGGGAATAATTTTCTAATTTCTGTCTTGAGAATTATACTGGCCAGCCCCATGTATAGCAACATTATCACATAATGTCTTTAATCTCTAGGAATAATTATATCGTTATTATATAATTATTCTCAGTTATAATATATAGTAGGCATTGTGATAATCATTGTACAAATTTGTCATGAAATGCCATATGATTTATTACCCCATTCTACAGAAGAGAAACTAAGTCAAAAAGTGTATAACTTGCCTGAGATCACACAGATCTAGTAAATTTCAGAGCCATACCTTGAAACCCAGGCTTTCTTACCATGACATGAACACTCTTAAGCACTGAGGAATTTTGTATCATACAAATAAAATCTCTGGTAATGAGTTCGGACATGATGGCCTATGTTTGTAATCCTAGTGCTCTGGTAGGCTGAGGTGGGTGGACTGGTTGAGCACATAAGTTCAAGACTAGCCTGAGCAAGAGGGAGACCCTGTGTCTACTAAAAATAGAAAGACTAGTCAGTCATTGTGGTGGGTGACTGTAGTCCCAGCTAATTGGGAGGCTGAGGCAGGAGGAAGGCTTGATCTGAAGATTTTGTGATTGCTGTGAGCTATGATAATGTCACTGCACTCCATCTAGGGCAATAGAGGGAAACTCTGTTTCCAAAAAAAAAAAAAAAGAATTTCTGGGAATTTGCATATTTTTTTCTCTCAGGACCTCTCAATTCACTGTATTTTGACTTCACCTTGAATTTGAGACGTTCAGGTTGTAGAATTTAATAATATAAACCAAAATTTTCCTATGGGATGAAAATCAAGCTTTTCACACCAGTAGCTTTAGACTTTTTTCAATAGAACCCCTAGAACCCTTGGAGTTTCGCATCAAGCTAATGCTGGACAGACATTTCCTATGTGGTTTAGAGTGTTAGAAATATTGGAATCGATTAGCCATCCCCAGAAGGCTTAACTCTGGGAGAAAGAGTCATCTTCAATCGTATAATCTAGGTCTCTATAAATAATGGAGCAGTGGGCATAAGCTGCTATGGGGGAAAGTAGCAGAACTGCATGCTGATTTCTGAGAAGAAGAGTTATGCAATCCGTGAAATAAAGTAGGAACTTTTAAATGCTCTGTACTCTAGCCAGACTCCCTATATTGCCTTCATTATTTATGAATTACTGTAATCTTAATATTCCTTTTATACTTTTGTATATCATCACCCTCTAATTCATCTTTAATACTTTTATTACATATATGGATATATGCTTATTGCTCACATTTCCTTCTGTTTTGTTTTAAAGAAACTTAATATGACTTTAAATAACTCTTTCTATCCTCACGGCATCTGCTTAGTACTAAGAATCCTGAGTTTGCATGAAAAAAAAAAAAACTGCTAAGTGCTATTACATAAGTAGGTGACTTCTTTAATAGGCCCTGGGCTGTTCTGCTGCTTTCTTTTTAAGGGAATGAAAACGCTACAGCCATTAGAACTTTCTAATATTACTGATGCCTAGGAAGTGTTAATCTGCAATTAGTCAAGTAAGCAATATTTTTGGTACATTGAGCATTCCCATTTGGTAGTTTGACAATCTGTCTGTTGAAAAGAGAAGACGGTCTTTTGAGAAAAGTATTTGTACTGACTGCAGAACATCGATTTATCTACATTTGCCAATGCCTGGAAAAAGGAAGAGCGGTGTGAATGTTTCAAATTGCATATAATTTATTGTTAAGTATGTTTGACAACGTTGAAGTATATTATTTCCCTGTAGTTCAAAGGAAGTTACCTGCCAGCCTGAGGAAGGGGTAAGTGAGAGACACAATGCAGATGAGCTCCTTCTTAATCCTTCTTAATTCTCATTCAAAGCTGGCATTTCTACTCCTCTGCTGGCTGACCTCCCTGTGCGTGCTAATGCCAGCTGGAGTCTTCCAGACATCCCCCAAATGCCTTTGAAAATGACTGTGAAACAGAGATTTGCCTGTTTCCCTAGAACCAGAATGAGACAGAAGCATGGCACATATGGGAACAGCTGAGCCTCTGGATCCTCTGTGTACTTTCTCATTTCTGATAAGTTATTCTCTTCATACCTGTGCAAGATTCGCTCCCAGATAACAATCTAAGCAGCAAGGAAAAGAAGAAAGGAACAATTTGTCTACTGAGACAATCTTCAAACAGCATTTGATATACCCAGGCCTTGGAAAAGGGCTAAAAATGCATTAGTTTGTAGCAAATGTGAATTATCATCTTTCTATGTCAAGTTGTTCACGTCTTTTGATAACATAGCAGATGATACTTACTCAGAGTATTAATCGTGGCACTTAACCCACTTTGAAAGGAAACTCTTACATCCTTAGGGAGAGCTTCCATTACCAAGATGTCTAACATTCATTGTGCCCTAAGTGCAACCTCTAAAGATAAAGTTCTATTTAAATAATCAATTCTTCTTAATCACTCCACCTGACAATGACTGGAAATGACTCTAAATAAAAGGAGAGGAGGATAATCAACTTTGAAAGAAAGCTTGTTTTAGCTTATGTATGAAAGTATTTTTTCTCATTCTTATCATTTATATTTTGCTAGTAAACACAGAATGCAAACATATGCATTAGCACACATCAATGGGATTGTTATTTGTTCAGCCAAAAAAGCAAAATAAATGACCCTGAATTGTAGAAAGCAGTGCATACATGAAGCTTAATACTCATGTTATTTTATTAATCTAGTTAGTTAATGTTGAATCTTTGCAACAGGTGTCTTGATTATTTTTTCATCACTGGACAAGAGTCAAAGGGTGAATACTGACTCACAATATTAGAAGACTGAACATGAAAACAGAGTTTGGGACATTATCTAGTTATCCTGATTTTGCAAAATGCCCAGCCAGTCTGTGTTCCTGCAAAATAAGCAATGTTGGTGGCCTGGAAGAGCTCCATGTGATGAGGAGACGTGAATTACCTAAGTTTGTTATTCTTTATGGATCAAGAATCTTGACAGTAAAGAAATTCTGCTTCCTTCTGTGCTATGTAGGGAAAACCATGGCCACAGCAGCAACAATCAGAGGAACGATGCATAATTGCAATGATTACATCTTTTTATGACACTCTGCTTTTTATTCTATCAATTTATTCTTAGGCAAACCATATGCCTTTGGCAATAGAAAATGAGACTAAGATGTGGTCCTTCAGTACATCACAGAAATGTTCCAACGATCTGTGTGACTTCCATGTTTAAATAGCTCAACTCCAGAGAGTATTAGAATTACATACAGTAAATACTCATAAATCTGAATTGGAGTCTCCTTGGGTCCTATTTCAACAGATCACACTCACATGGCTCAAATGCTAAGACAGTGTCTATTTCCTGAGTCTGCCAATAGGTTTTGTAGGTGCTAAAGCAGAAGCCCACTTCCTTCAGAACACTGGTCACCTTCCTAATAGGGTGAATATTTCCTCTGTTCTTACTTAGCCACTTTCTAGTCACCCACAGGGATCCTCTCAGGTAACACTTATCAGCTTCCTTTCTTAATTTTATGGTGGGAGGATAGAGAGGGGACTGAGTCCCTGAGCCATTTGGGAAGTTAAATTGTAGTTTTACAATTTAGTTTCTCATATGAGACACAAAACTTTTCAAAGAATAATGAATTTAAGTGAAATATAAAACATAATTGGAGTCCCTATTCCTGACTATTAAAACTATTTTGTTAAGTAACCTTTGATGTGTGCAATTATCTACTGATTTCTTTAGATTTTGTCACTGTTTGCACAATTGGACCTAAATGCTACTTTTATTCTCTAATTTTTATTAACCAAATAAATTCCTCCTTGGCCTTATAAAATCCATAGGTGTAGGAGGGGTATTTACTTTTCTTCTGTTATAATTTTGCTCATTTCCTTATGGAGTTACTTACAAGTATACTCTTTAAAGAGGAAAGGACAAGTATGCGATATGATGTAAGAAGTCTCAAAATCTGCAATCTGTAGTTGGCAAACTGGAGACCCGGGAGAGACATTGGTATAATTCCAGTCTGAATTCAAAGGCCAGAGGATGAGGATACCTGATGATCTAAATTCCAATCTGAGTCTGAAAACAGGAGAAAACCAATATCCCAGAACAGAATAATACAGACAGAAAGTGGCTTCTCTCTTACTCTACTTTTCATTCTATTCAGACCTCCGGTGATTGGTTAAAGCCCACCTGGATTAGGGAGACCCATTTGCTTTACTTGATCTGATCTATAAACATTAATCTCATCTAGAAACAACCTGATAGACATAAGCTGATCAATCAAATATCTGGGCACTGTAGCCTAGGAATCATGTCACATAAATTAACCACACAAATGATGTCACAAAATTAACCTACAGTCAAGGTTAAAGACTTTTAAAAATTGTTTGTTTAAATTATCTTTTTCTGTAGCTAAATTATCTGTTGAAGATTCATGCACATGGCTCTAGGATATGATTTGTTTTAGATTAGTTCAATTTACTATGTTTTTATTGAGCCCCTCCACTCACACGATGGAGTACCACGCTCTTTGGGAAACTGAGTGGGGCAAAAGCCTTAAGGTTAATGATCTGGCATTGAGAGAGAGATGTCCCTTTGTTATAGTGAAAGACAATATGCTGTGTTATTAGATAGGTATAAAACACTTCCAAAGGAAAACAAAAGAAGAAAGGAAATTCTGCTAAATCAAGGAACACATTAAAGAAATGTTTAAATCTGCCTAGATTGTGAAGAATGTAAAACAGGGCTTGAAAGTGGTTGATGTTGTGTTATAATAACTAATATACTTTGAAGCAAATTAGTTCTGAGGCCCAGACAATTTCCTAAATAAGGGAATGTAAATTGCATCAAAAGAGAGAAAGGAAAGAGATCATCAATTCTAACATGAAATTTGCACTTAGCCATTTTGGGGAAGTGAAATATTTTGAATTCCCAAGAAACCCCCTGAACAGACAATCCATGGCTCCATCCTTCTACCCAGCTTTAGCCATAAACATCTAGCCATTCAGAAGGTGGAATATTCACTGAATGCCACTGGCCAGGGAAAAATATTCATGAAGAATCTTAAAATATAAATTTCAACCATTTTTTTTTTCTGTAGCTAGTACACAGAACTAATGTTGTTCCATGAAATAACTGAATCGGAAATAATGGTACCATGTGCTTTTTGGTTGCAACACAGGTCTGTCTTAAGGAGTAAAACATTTATCCAAGAAACATAATTTTAACAAATTAATTTCATTAGTGGGAAGTGATTACACATTCCTGCTATTTTTTTTGTATGTGTATTCGAATATGGTTGTACCAATCAACACTTGTGTAGCAACTAAAATTTGACTTGTATTGATCTTGCCTGGTGATTCTGACTGTTTATGATTATTGGCTGTAATACATACATGTGAGATGGCAGGAAAATATAGAAGAGTTGTGTTTTCAGTAGAGTGATAAAGAATGAGAAGGAGTAAAAAGGATCTCCGTGTCCTTTACTACAAATAAGTTCTAAAATGGAAAGCAAGTTTTTCTACTAAAATAGTTAAAGATGATGTGTGTCATTCATTTAGCAGCTACTCTATATTAACTTCTGTGCTGGGCACCTCATTATTGGGAGATACCTTATTAGTCACCAGATTTTATATGTCGGAATCTGAGATTGGGAAAAAATTAGTAGTTTTTAAACTTTTATATAAATGGACATTAAGTGATAGAGCCAAGATTCAAATACAAAGTCACTCTTACTTCGGTGATTTTCAAGCTCGTATTCTTTCTAATATGCCACACCCCTCCCATAGAGGAAATTCTTTGCCAATTTATATAGTTTACCATTGAAATGTCTTTTCTTTCCATTCATCCCTTTATGTACTTCCCTTGTCCTTGACTTGGCCTACACAGACTCTTTCCGCTAGCATTGTTAGTATTTTTGAAGTGATTGTTCTGACTCTAGTTTACCAGTTGTGCCAGCTGTCAATACATTGCCTCTCCACTTCACCTCCACTCTGGTTTGCCAGGGTTTATGATATTATAGCTGATACCATAAACATTTCCTCCTACAGGCACAATGTCATGTTCAGCCCAAGAATAGTGTCACAGAGAACAACAAAAATCTGCATCTGTGGAAGGGCTTTATCTTTCTGAATTCTAGGTTTTTTTTTAATTTGTTTATTTGTTTTGATCCCAGCAATCAGAACAACGCTGGCATGTAGTAAACAATTTGAAAGCAAAAAGGATGTGTATCATAGAGAGAGATTACAACTATTCTGTTGGGCCTGAGGAATAGAAACATAAATCTCTGGAAGCAATGGGGAATAAACAAACTTCAATATAAATAATTGTATAAAAATAAGTATTACAGTAGAGATGTCTCATCAAGAAATCAGATACTTGTGCACACACATAATTCCTTACAGAAAAATGTGGCTCAGTAATAGCTATTTTTGAATATCAATCAGAGTGAGGCAAGGTGAATGCTGATTGGATGTTCTAGAGAAATGAAAATTTCAGGTGAAGAATTTAGGGGAGATAATTATTAAGATCCTTTGACTGCTGAGAATTTATTTTTTATTTCATATACAAAGAATCCTCTGAAACAACCTTTAATGCCAGTTTTCCCAAATACCCATCTTTCTTTTTATTTTTTATTTTTTGGCCAGGGCTGGGTTTGAACCCATCACCTACGGCATATGGGGTCGGAGCCATAGTCCTTTGAGCCGTAGGTGCCTCCCTCAAATACCCATCTTTTATCACTTACGTTATTATCACCATGGGGCTCTTTTTCCTTCTAACAGTGTTCTCAAGGCTATGCCAGTGATGTGATAGAGTTAATGCACTTGTAGTGAAAAACAGAGTGGGTTCTCACTTCTAATTTTCTGTTTTAATCACCAGAAAATGCATGGCTGCTTGATGGAAAATACTGGAGTTTAATATGAAAACTTTCCTGTCAACATTTCAGTTTTCCCTCATTGCCTTGTTTCCCTAACAAATACTCCACATTCTCCAATGTTTAGTAGACAATAAATCAGTGCTGTGGCTCATTTAGCAGTCATCTTGGGAGGGATTTATTCTTCCTGAAGCTTCGGAAGTTGGTCCAAATACTCAGTGTTATGTATTCCACCGCTCAAATCTAAAAAATTTGATATGAAACAAACTAACCACGCAAACAAACTCTCTGGGGGAGAAATGACATAGTGGGTGTAAAATCGCTAATAGATAAAATGGGGACGCAGTCCTCCACGTCAGACAGAATCTCTCTCCTGTGCTCCCCGAGTGGGCCTTCAGCAGCATAAATGTGTCACCTTTGGTCAAAACGATGATTGAGTCTCCAGAGTCTGGAGGAAATCCTCTTGGATTTTGGAATTAGAAGAGTTCTGTAAACTCCAAACAGGAATTTATACACCAGAACTAGTCAATGGTCCATCCAGGGAAACATCCTGCTTCCTACTGTGACTAATGACGGATGTGTTAGGAGAAAGCCATAAACTCACTGTGATGCCCCTAATTGAGAAATACAGCCACGACAAGAACATTTCTTCTTAACTCTCATAGTGGGTTAGTCTATTCCATGGAGCTTAGTGCCCAGTAACTATTTAGCATTTAGTTCTATACAACGGTTACAGGGAAAATCCTTTATTTTGTAAGAACACACTATTAAATTTCTCATAAGCCTCTATTTCTTAATTGAATCTTAAAGCTCCTGTTGATTAACAGCTTACCATAAGGTGAATAAGAAATCACATTCCACCTTTTAGTTTTGCTTAATACCTTCCAGCCAAATGTATATAAAATAGTGATGTCCCCTACTTTATGAGTTTCTTGATATAACCCTTCTAAAAAATGTGACCAACTAGAAGTCAACATAAAAAAAATTTCTCTATAATTACGTATAGACTGTATTATTTTGTTATTAAGCTACAGGGAGAGAAAGTTCAATTTGTGACTTGTGAATATGTCAAGCCCACTCTGTATTATTTGCTTAAATCTTTTAGGAGCCCCTTATTTCTTTACTAGGAGAAAATTGCCAGTGAGCTAAACTACATTAATATGAAATATGTTTAATGATACCCTTGGTTGGAAACTACTAACAATGTGTTAACAGTTTTCTAGGACACTGTGGACAGCGTATTTTATTTTTTTGACAACAGAGCTGTAAACCACTTTATGAAACTCTGCATAACACTGTTAAGCCTTCGATGGAAGGATTTTAAGTAAACAGTCTATGTCATCAATAAGCTCAGCTCATTGTCATCACCTATAGAGTGTTGAGCAATGAGGGTAAGGTCAGAATCTTGCATTTAGGACTCTGTGCTACTGTGGGTTAACTGCTAGTCAGGCTTGGAGAGCAGGCATTTATATTTTTGGTAGATTAATTAAGAGAAATGATATGCCAAAAGAGTTCTTTCCTCATCATTTTTTAAAATGTTTATTCATAGCTGTACTTGGATTGGTGGTGAGAAGGGCTTAAAGAAACACTAACATCCCAATGTTTCTGTGATTATATTTGCACAGACACCTTGCAGAATCACTTATTTTGAGTAAGAAGCCATTAATTGGTCCCAGGTAAAACATGCAATCAAATACAAAAGGTTGATATTCTGAATGATATGATGTTAAAAAAGAAAATATGAATTTTCTTCTATGACTAGGGGTCTAAAGTGGGGTTTATTTAGACATCATAGGATGTACATCAAGAGTTTGAACCTTCCTAGGGAAGTACTGGATTTAAATCCTGGGTCCAAGCTATGACTGTGGTGTCCAAGCAAGCCATTTATCGTCCATTAATGTACTTCATAGGAGTGCTATGTGGGGATTAGAATGTTTGACACACTTTTAGAATGTTGTTAATGTTATGACTGCCATTACTATATTTTATAATCTATGAATTATATGATTAACATGAACAAATAAATTATATGAATAGAAATTTTTCTACAATTAAACTAGTTAATTTTGAGAACTAGCACAGATGATGAATTGTTCGAATAAATGAAATAGAGAAAGAGAAAAATAAACTTTGATCATAATATATTGACCTTGCTATGAAGAACATTTTCCAGTTCCATCCATGTAAACACGAAGGAGGTAAAGTCTCCATTTTTCTTTAGGGCTGCATAGTATTCCATGGTGTACATATACCACGGTTTATTGATCCATTCGTGGATTGTACCCCATGTTTGCATTAATGTATACAGCTATCAATTAATAAAATAAAAATAAATAATATATTGACCTTATTTGTCACATTTCATTGTTTTCCTCATTTGAGTCCTGCAAATATCTTATAAAGTATGTGAGAATTTTTATTATAAAAACATCATAAAAGTGTTTTTTTTTTCCCTTAGGAATAAGAATCCTTTTGGAAAATGATTTGAACATACTTTTGTACTGTTGTGAGGCCATAGACTACTGACAGTGTTCCCACAATTCCATTCTCTTAATGAATGGGCATAACACTTCTTGGTTATAGAGATATATGGTTCTATAAACATTACCATCATATTGTTTCCAATTGTCCATCATTTTCTCTAAGTCCGTACACCTGTGAATGACAACTTGTTTCTTTGCTTAAACCTTTCATCACAAGTGTCCTGAACAACCTTTATTCCACATTTATGAAAAGAAAACAAATGTAGGAACTGACAAAGACCTTAACAGAGAGGTCTTTGTGATATCCCCTACTTTATGAGTTTGGTATTTCTTAACAGAAGTTTTAAATGAATCTAGGATCTAATGGTATAATCAATGCATGAACTCTAGGATGCATACTGAGATCCAGGTATACAGAATCTGCAGGGTCAGGAATAGGATCTGGTATGTAACCAAAGATTTATCATTATTCCTTAAAGACACACACAGCCCACATACACTTCTACTATGTTTAAAGGATAACTTCTTTCTTTGATTGCACCTCATACATATTTTGACACACAATAACCATACTTATTTTGGGGGTAAAGAGCAACATTTCAATATATGTACACAAAGTGCATTGATCAAATCAGAGTAAGTAGCCATATCTTCAAGCATATATCATTTGTTTGTGTTGAAAACATTCACAATTATCTCTTCTACCTATCTGACAATAGAAAATAAAATATTGTTGACCATTTTCATACTACAGCACTACAGAATATTAGAACGTATAGCTCTATCAATTGGTAATTCTGTATATATTAAATAACCTCTCCTTATTCTTCTTTTCCTTTAACTTCCCACCCTTTTACAACCACAATTCTACTCTCTCTTCCTATGAACTGCACTTTTTTACTTCCCACATATGAGTGAGAACTTGTACTTACTTCTTTGTGCCTAATTTATTTCCCTTATCATAATTTCTCCAGGCTTATCCATGTGCCACAAATAACAGGATTTCCTCCTCCCTTTTATGATTGAATCATATTCTTTTGTGTGTGTGTATGAAAATATATATTGTGTATATATATATATATACACACATATATATATACATATATATACATATATATACACATATATATACATATGTATACATATATACACATATATATATATATACATATATATACAATTTTCTTTATTCATTCATTTGTTGATAAACACTTAGCTTGATTCCATGCATTGGTCCTTGTGAATAGTGCTACAGTTGACATGAATGCAGCTATCTCTTTGATATCCTGCCTTCCTTTCCTTAAGATAAAATTTTAATTTGACTGGAGTTGATATTTATATGGTGGGATTAGCTAGATCATATGACACTTTGAGTTTTAATTTTTCACTATAATGTCTTTCATAAGGGCTCTACTAATTTACATTCCCACCAATGTAAATGAGAGTTCCCTGGTCCCTGTATCCTCCACAACCTTTGTTATTTTTTTGTCTTTTTGATGTATGGCAGCCATTCTAACTAGGATGAGGTGATGTCTCATGTGGTGGCTTTGATTTTCACTGATGATTAGTGATGTTGAACATTTTTTCACACACCTGTTGACCATTTGTATGTTTTCTTTTGAGAAAGTCTATTCAGATACTTTGTCCATTTTATTTGTCATTATATCATAATTATTTGGTTTTTGGCTATTGAGTTGTTTAAATTTCTTGTACATTCTAGATATTGATCCCCTGTCAGATAAATAGTTTGCAGATCTTTCCTCCCATTCTACAGGTTGTCTCTTCTGTCTGTTGACTGTTACTTTTATTGTGAGGAAACATATCCCATTTATTTATTTCCATTTTTTTCCTGTGATTTTCAAGTCTTAGTCATAAAAATCTTTCCTGAACCAAAACTGTGAAGCATTTCTTTGACGTTTACTTCTATTAGTTTTAGAGTGTTTGGCTTTATACATTTAAGTCATTAATACATTGTGGGTTGATATTTGTACATAATGAGAGATAGGGGTGTAGTTTTATTCTTCTGCGAACAGATATTTAGTTTTCTCAGTATCATTTATTGAAGAGACTGCCTTCTTTCCAATGTATGCTCTTGCCACCTTGTCAAAAACCAGTTGGTTGTAAATACATGAATGTATATCTACTTTTATATTCTGTTCTGTTGTTCTATGTAACTGTTTTAATACATGAAACATGCTATTTTTGTTACTACAATTTTGTAGTACATTTATAAATAAGGTATTGTAATGCTTCCAGCTTTGTTATTTTTTTCTCAGAAATGTTTGGGTATTCAGAGTTATTTGTAGTTTCATACAAATGTTAGGATTATTTTTTCTATTTCTCTAAAGAAAGTCATTGTTTTGATAGGAATTGAATTAAATCTGTAGATCACTTTGAGTAGTATGGCCATTTTAGCCATATTAATCCTTCTGAACCATAAACAAGAGAAAAGATGTCCTTATATATTTTTGTTTCCTCTTTTAATTCTTTTAAATAAGTGTTTTGTGGTTTTCATTTCAGAAATCCTTAAGCTCCTTAGCTAACGTTATTCCTAGAGCTTTTTTTTGGGGGGGGGGGAGGCTGTTTTAAATGGGGTTGCTTTTTTTTTCTTTTTCACCTTGTCCTTTACTGGCACGTAGAAACATGAATAATTATTTTATGTTGACATTGTATTCTACAGCTTTATTAATTAACTTATTAGTTCTGAGTTGTTTGGGTCCCTTGGTAAATAAGCTGGAGAAACACACCCCAAAAAGGAATGTGTTAGCTCCAAAATGTGGATTGGTCCACATTGTATTGTATCTTTTCTTGATTGTAAGAGAGTCCAGATGCAACAACTTATCCTTCACTTTAGAGTGACATGTCAGTAAGCCATATGTCACTGGACCCTTAGAAATTTCACTGATGTAGAAGGCCCCTGAATTTTGGTTGACTTTATTTCCTACTCTCTGACATGCACATATCTTGCCAACCAGTCCAGAGTGGTTGCTCACTCATTAAGTCAAATCAGCATAATATCATCAAAGCAATAGACCAGTGTGATATCTTGTGGAAGGGTAAAGTGATCAAGTTCTCTGTGAGTTAGGCTGTGACATACAGCTGGGGAGTTCATATATCCTTGAGGCAAGATAGTGAATGTGAATTTCTAAACTTTTCAGATGAAATTTAATTGCTTTTGGTTGGCTTTCTGGACACGTATGGAGAAAAAAATGCCAGATTAAAATATAGTTACATGCTAGGTACTAGAAAATGTGTTAATTTGCACAAGGAATTCAACCATATCTGGTACACCAGCTACAATTGGAGTCACTATCTGGTTAAGCTCACAATAATCTACATTCTCCAACAATCCACCTGTCTTCTCCACAGGCCAAATAGGAGAGTCAAATGTGGAGGTAGGTAGAACCTCCACCCTTGCATCTTTCAAGTCATCATTGATGATGGTCTTAATTTCTGCAGTCCCTCCAGGGTTGTGATATTGCTTTGGATTCACTACATTTCTAGATAGAGGCAGCTCCTATGACTTCTGTCTGGGCAGTATAATAGTCTTCATCCACATGTTAGAAGACCAATGTGGGGTTTCTCCAAACTATTAAATATGTTGATAACAATTATGCATTTGGGAACTAAGAACATAACCACATGATGAGGCCAGAGACCCACTAGACCTACTGTGAGTCCAACCAGACTAAAGCTCCTCTAATCACTTGAACTTCATATGCCTCCAGTTTAACTGGGGGGCCACAATGACATTTTTGGGACCTATAATCAATGCCAGTTCAGACCCAGTGTCCAGTAGTCCACAAAGCTCTGATTATTGTCATTTTCCCGATGCACAGTGATCCTTGTAAAAAGCTAAGGGTTAACTTTGGAAAAGATGGAAGAAAGACTAACAGTTTAAATTTTCAGTAATGCTTCCTTAAGGGGTCCAAGTCTCTCCTTCATTCAAGGGATCTTGGGCCTAAAAAATGGCTCAACTATGTCTACTGCTATTTTTATGACTTGAGCTAGACTTTTGTTCACTGTTCACTGGTCCTATGTGTTACCTGCTTATATAGATCAAGTAAGACTATACTTAGTTTACTTCTAGAAATACCATCATTAATTAGACAATGACATAAGATCATAGGTCTACAGATTCAGATTATCTTAACTTTTACTTGCCTTTCCATTATGTATTTACAGAGGTATTCAAGGACATTGGTGCTCCCCTAACATATCTGTTTCTCAAAGTATGAGTGAAAGATACAGCTTCTGAAAACTTCCAGTGTGGGTGAGTAGGTTTGATGTGACAAATCCATCCCAGCATTTCAATCTCTTTAAGCCTTAAATTGCTTTCTCTACATTAAACCGAGAGACCAGGCATCTCTAGCTCATTCATGGTGGGCTATCTTTTGATCCATGTTTCAGCCAAGCAACAAAACAAACTATTAACACCCTTTTTTTTTTTAACATCCAAGGCAGCAACATTAAATGCTGAATCCCTCCTTAGTGGGGCTGTGTCAACAGATTTTGGTTTGACCCAACTTCATGGTCCTTCCACCATTATTCTAGACCCTTAATACATATTTCTCAAGTTTTCTCTTTGTACAGCTTAGAAAACTCAAGTATTTCTTTTTGAATATAGCACATCTTCTCATGGATTATACTTTGGACCTCACATTTTGGGGGGGGTGGAAATGCTACTGCCATAGAGGTGGGGAGGCTTCTTCCCCTGACAAGAAAGATTCATCAACATTTAGGAGCTAAATGTCCCCAGCTTCATCAGAGTCCTACTGAGAGCTCTTTCCCAAATTACAAGACCCCATTCTTTCCTAGTCAATGCCCTCACTTTAATAGTAGACAGCATACAAAGCTGAGTTTACCTTTTCTTATAAGTGAGTGGCAATTTTAACCCTATGTCTACAGATGAAAAGATCCTCTTCAGGGCACACTTAGAAGCTTTTAGGCTACATATTTGCATCTGGAGGCAGGAGTTTGAATCCCTGTACTCATCTTTTTCTTTCATCACTATATTCAGAGTTGCTAGGAGCAACCAACCAACATCATTACATTCCTTAATTTTACACTAATGTTTGAAAATATCATGTAAAGAGTCACTAAATTCCTTGCCTCTTCTAAGTAATAACTGGGAATATCGAAAACATTTATTTTTTTGATAACTGGGGATATCAAAAACATTTATTTTATAAATCTATATAACCAGCTTACACCAAAGACTACTGGCATCTCTGTACCATTAATACTGTTTCTTTCCTGCTCTTCATGTTATTTAATAAGGTGTGAAAAACAATTATATCTATTAATAAAAAGCTGATTATTTAAGCAAAAAAAAAAAAAGAAATAAATAGAGCCTTAGCATTTTTGAGTCTATCAGATTAGAGAGCCATTGTCAGAAACCCCAGAACCACTTAAAGAAATACATCATTAAAGTTCTGTTCCTCTAGAACCACTCATGGTACCAAAATCTGTATCAGAATTCTCCAGAGGAGCAGAACAATAGAATCTATACAAAAGGGAAGTTATTACAGTGAATTGACTCACATTACCACAAAGGCAAAGTCCTAGGATTGGTTGTCTGCAAGGTGGTGAATGAGAGAAGCTCACAGAGTGGCTCAGTAGAGTACCAAAGCCTGGTTCTTACTAGGGAAGCAAACAGTGCAGCCTCTCGCTAAGGCCCATGGTTTCAGAGCTCCCAGGAATTTGCTGGTGAAAGTCCCACAGTACAAAGGCCTAGGAACTCCAAGTCTAATGTTCAAGGGCAGTAGGAGAAAAATGAATACTAATTCAGACGGGCTAGAGAGAGGAAGCAAAGCAGGTTGAATACCTCTCTATTCTACATGCTTTGTCCTGGCCTGGCCAGGCCCCCAGCCGACTGGATGGTGTGTTCACAATGAGGGTGTGTGTTCTTCTCAGTCTCTTGACTCATGTGTTTATTCTCTGAAAACACCCTTATAGACAGTCCCAGAACTAAGGCTTCACCAGTCCATAGGTATCCCTTGATCCAGTCAAATTGACATCTGATATTAACCATCCCACAAAAGAGGGAAAGTGTCAAAAAAAAATTTACGAATAATATTTTGAAATATTTGATTCATCAAAAAGAGAAAATATATTCCCAGTGGCAGTTCAATTGAGTTAACTCTGTCTTGGTTTTATCCTCCCCCCTTTTTTGCTTTTTCTTATAGTTTTCTTCATTTCTAAATTCTTGTCTTTTTCTCTGCATTTTACATACGTGAAGCACACTTTGTATTTTCAACACCCAATATTTTATAAAGGCTGTATGTATAAAATACTGTTAGAGAACCTCGAGGGTTATCTTGAAATAACAAGGATATTCAGTTTGTGATTTCCCTTTACGTCCATTAAAATTGGAATGTCAGTTCTGTAAAATGGTGGGGATTTTGAGAGTCCTGTTCATTGCAGCCTTTTTAATATCCAGATTGGCATTTGCAGGCACTCTGTGAGTATTTGCTGAATACTGCTGCATGATTTCAAATAAACCCCCCAAACAATGAAGCAGTGATTCTTCACTATTATCTCCATTTTACTGCTGGAGGACTGAGGCTCAGGTGTTATATACATTTTCAGGTGTAAGATAGACTTCAGGCAAGCATGAAATCTAAATTTGCTGAAAGATGATTCTGAAAACTACTTTCATTTCTTCTAGTCTTGTTGTTAATGCACCGAAATTTGTGGAAGTAGGTTATACCAATTACTTACATCTATAGAACAAGTGAGCACATAGATTCTCTAGATTAATTAGGTTTAGGGAGTTTAGAGATGTCTAAAAGATTCAATCTCTACTGCCTGGCAAGAGGAAATGGATCATCACAGGATGAGGTTGAGACATAATTGATGCAGTTTCTGTACACATTGCCTAATGTTTATAGTGTGACTGTATATGGGTACTTGTGTGTGTGAGCGTGTGTGTAAGAGAGAGACACACAGAGAGAGAACATGAGGGTAAATTGGAAAGTGTCTTAAAATTCTGTTCTGATGAGTTATTTATCTGGTAGAGTTATGGAGAGTAATTCATCTACAAAAAAACAGGTCAAATTTTCATCCTTTCTAATGTTTGTGTAACTGTTTATCTAGGTTCTTGATTTCTCACAAATCTTTGTACAAATAAAACGTTGCATATATCCCTACTTCTCAAAGTACAGGGTAATGCATGTTTCCTTGGCTAAGAACTCTGTCTTTCATGCCAAACAGTGAGACTTCCAATGAGAGAAAAATGTATGTCTAATTTCATACATACTGCAAGTGTGTGGAGGCCTCACTTCATGTTTGCGGAATTAAATTTTCACAGATACAACTACTTTAGTATTTAAGACAATAATAGCAAACAGTTACCAAACACATACTGTATGAAAACTTCTGGTCTGGTTGAGAGATATATATATATATTTTTTTTCTCCCAAATAAATAAGTACTATTATGACCATTCCACATTTTTCTGATTAAATAAATTAGAATAGGAAAATGTGCCCAATATCACACAGCTAGTAAGAAGGACAATTGAATTTGCAATAAGCCTATTTCTCTTAAGTTTCTCCAGTAATAAAATGAAGCTTACCTCGTTACCTTCATATGTGGAACTGTCTCCTAATGAATGGAGAAACAATGGCCTGGCCATGCTGTTCATACAATCTCTAAAGGTAGGATCGAAGTTTCATGATAGCCAATCTAGTGGTATTTTCACTGCTGCACCCAAGTCTGATTTACTTGTGAATGAAACCACATCACAAGTAAAAATTCACATCCCAGAACTTTGTATGGGGACTCTTAGATTGCATGCGCTCAATAGATATTTGTTTTCTGAAATAATGATTGAAACACCTCACGTCTCCCTAAATATCCATAAGAACTGACTGCCAAATGGAGAAGGTAACAATTGCAGACACAGTTGTGGCGTGAAGCCCTGCATTACATAAGGAGCACATTCTTTTTTTTTTTTTTTTTTTTTTTGAGACGGAGCCTCAAGCTATCCCCCTGGGTAGAGTGCCATGGCATCACAGCTCACAGTAACCTCCAACTCCTGGGCTCAAGCAAGTCTCCTGCCTCTGCCTCCCAAGTAGCTGGGACCACAGGCGCCCACCACAACGCCCGGCCATTTCTTGGTTGCAGCCATCATTGTCGTTTGGCGGGCCCGGGCTGAGGATTCGAACCCACCACCTTAGGTGTATGCGGCTGGCGCCTTAGCCGATTGAGCCACAGGCGCGGAGCCAAGGAGCACATTCTTTATTGCCTTGTAGGTCAATAATCATTAGTAAACTAGGCATCAAATTTTAATAATAATAAAATGAGCTAGTTTTTATAAGGACATTCATTCACCTGCATATCTAAAGCAGCCCCTGAGGATATCGTAAAATATGAATACAGACTTTATGTGATTCATTCTTCAGCTACACACCTCTGGGGTGTGTTCTGATAGTCTGCATTCAGCCAGAAGTTGATGAAAAAATGTCAGAACTAGCAAAAAAAAAAAAAAAAAATGAAATCTGCAATTAAAAACTTACCGAGAGGTTTCAGGGAGGCTAACTCTTCACAGACCTGCAAAAGGCAGCACGTCAAGTCCCACCACTTTCTGAACAATCAGATAAACACAGGTGTTTGTGTGTGACAGTAGCCATCGACATGTGATCTGTGGAAGCCGGACAGGAAGTCTGGCTTTATTAGCACTGGACAGGGTGCCCCTCTCTCCTGTTTGAAGTGAGCTGATTTTGATTGGGTTGCTCTGACAAGCTTGCTTACCAGGTATGCAGCCACAGCTTAGGTTTATTGATTCTAAATTCTCATCACATTTCCTGGTATGTAACAGATGATCTCACTTGGAGCACTAAAATACAGAACAGGTGTAACAAACCTGTGACCCACCCACCAA
This sequence comes from Galagoides demidoff, assembly GCA_963574575.1. Classification (NCBI taxonomy): domain Eukaryota; kingdom Metazoa; phylum Chordata; class Mammalia; order Primates; family Galagidae; genus Galagoides; species Galagoides demidoff. The sequence continues at coordinate 8,576 of CAUYQV010029123.1, read as the reverse complement.
GGCTAAGGCAACCTCATTGCCATGTGAAAATTATCAGGCCCCTAATGATAGGAATTTCTTTTTTCCTTCTTTTTCTTCTCTTTCTCTTTTTCGTATTTCTCATTATCATTGATGTAGGGGTTTTTTTTAAGTGTTAATTGCTCAGGGTAACTTTATCTCCTGATCCTTCTGTAGCTGTCAGGGAGGACAGTTTAGCCATGGAAAAAGAACAGATAAAGGGCTGTAATGGTGGCTTCTAGTCATGGCTCTGCCATGAGGTAGCTAGATGCTCTCTGCCCTGAGTTTGGGTTTACTCTGTAATAGGAGAGGTAAATAATCTCTGGAGGTCTGTTTTCACCTTTATAATTCAATAATAATTTTCTTTGAAATGTCTTCCATCTTATCTGATTGTATTTTGTATTAACCTGGGTTGAGGTAGACACATTCTTCTTAGTAAAGCATCACAAGAATGGAGAAGAAAGAAACCAATGAACTCAATTTTAACATGAAGGCAATAGATGATCTAATGTAGGGTGGAGGGTAGCAGAAGGTAGAACAGGGTGAAGGGAGGAGGAAGGGGAATGGGGGGGTCACAATGTATGGTACACCTCGTGTGGATGTGTTATTGTACTCAATATAATAGCTTTCTAGAAAAAAATCTATAATTTCTAAAATGCCCTTCCTCCTTTGTGCTATGCAAAGTAGTTCTAGGGTTTAAGTACTTTGTATGCTTGAAATATTTGCCATGTAAAAGATTTTCTTCAAGGATAAAGATCTCTTATCTGTTTCTCTCTTTCTTCTTCTCTTTTACCCATGTAGTTTAGTACAGTGATGTAAAAAAAATTAAAAAAAATTAGAAGCTGTTAACATGAAAAAAAAACACAATTAGGAACAGGTCTTTTATGTGCATCTGGCTACATTGTATGTTTTTAATAAACCTGCAACCTCAGGAAAAATATAAGAACCCCTAGATAAGATGTGTTTAATATAGATCCTTGAAAATATCAGAGCATGTCCAACGAGCTAGGACATGTAAAGACAAGATACCATAAAACAAAGAAATTCATTGATGGGACCCTGACATTCTCCAATGCTTTTCTTCTTAAAACCAAGGGAACAGCAGGTAATGGGTTAAAAATCTAAGCAAAGATTTCTAACAGCATGAGGAAGAAAAAATATTAGAAATGTAGGACCCACAAAGGAGGATGGGCCCAGGAAAATGCCTCTGGGTTTTAGTTTAGATTCCCAAAGGTTATATCCTAAATTTAAAGCAAACTAGAAGTAAACTGGGCCACATACAAAGGTGAATCATCTCAATTACAGAACAAGGTGATCTTTTGATCTTGTTTTTTACTTTCTTTTTTCTTTTTCTTATTGTTTGGGATTCATTGAGAGTAGAAAGAATTACTAGTATATATATATATATATATATATATATATATATATATATAGTAAGTATATATAAATATACTATACTACATATACTACTAAATACATATAGTAGTATATTTATACTACTATAAATATATATATATACTAAGTATTAGTACTTTTTTCTTTTCTAAAATTTTTTCAACTTTCCCCCTAGATTTTTCTTTTTTTCTTCTTTTTTCACATGTAATTATAATTTTTTGTTGTTTCCTTCTTTAAGAACAGAATCTTCTCTGATGAAGACAAGTGAATGGCTAACAAACATTTGACAAAAATGCTCATCATTTCTGATCATGAGAAATGCAAATAAAAACCACCCTAAGATATTACCTAATCCCAGTGAAAATAGTCCATATCACAAAGTCTCAAAGCTGCAGATAATGGCATGGATGTGGAGAGAAGGGAACACTTCTACACTGCTGGTGGGACTACAACTAATACAACCTTTTTGGAAGGAAGTATGGAGAATCCTCAAAGAACTCACACTAGACCTCCCATTTGATCCTGCAATCCCATTACTGGGCATCTACCCAGAAAAAAAAAAAATCCTTTTATCATAAGGACATTTGCACTAGACTGTTTATGGCAGCTCAATTTACAATTGCCAAAGTGTGGAAACAACCTAAATATCCACCAACCCAGGAATGGATTAACAAGCTGTGGTATATGTATACCATGGAATACTATTGGACATTAAAAATGATGGAGACATTTTTTGTATTAACCTGGATTGAGTTAGAACACATTCTTCTTAGTAAAGTATCAGAAGAATGGAGAAGCAAGAAACCAATGTATTCAATTTTAATATGAAGGCAAGAGATGATCTAATATAAGATAGGGGGTAGGAGAAGGTGGAGGAGGGTGAGGGAAGCAGAAGGGGGATGGGGGTCACAATGTATGGCACACCTCTCGTGGATGGGTTATAATTATCAGAGGGAGTGTACCTAACAAATGTAATCAGTGTAAACTAATTTATATATACTATACTATATATATTATTATTATACTACTATAAGTATATATACTATACTAAGTATATATACTTATAGTAGTAAATATATATACTATATATAAAAATATATATACTATACTAAGTATATATATTTATAGTAGTAAATACTACTTAGTAAAAGTATATATATATATATATTGCCTGGGCAACAAGTGATCGTCTACGGTATGCGATGCTAATCACAATGCTGATATAGCTACATAAGATGGAGACTGGAAGCCTCTGTCTTGCCAAAGAGGCATGGTCACATCTTCCTGACTTCTTTGCCCTGGATCCCCTCAGGGTTGGGATTCTGAAACTCTTTTCAGCTTGCTTAGTGGACATGTCTTGACCTTTCCAAATTGTGTCCCTTGGCCATGCAGTGGCTTTCTTAGGAAAGCATATGCTGCTCAAATCTCCCCAGAAGTGGCTGTTCCACTATCAGGCATGCCAGAACAGGCCTCACACTAGGACCCTGAAGGCCAGCTGCAAAGCAGCTTTCCCCCAATGGCTGTGTCCATCTGTAGTTGAACAATGAAAGCTCCACTTCACCCAGTGGCTCACTCTGCCCCTGGGTACTTTTCAAAATCACTCACTCACTCACTCAAGCTTAACTCAACCAAGTGCCCAGGTCCAAAAAAAAACCCTCACAGGGCAAGACTTCTTTGTCTCCAAACTTTTGCTGCTTCACTGCCATAACCATAACCACACTGACTGGCCTCTGCCGGCATGCAACTAGTTGCTACTTCTCCACTGATTCTGTCCTCCTCTTGGGGTCCTAAAATCTCCTGCTGCCTCCATGTGGCCTCAAAGGGATGTTTCTTGGCAGAGCCCACAAGCCAGAGGTACCTGGAGTCTTTCCTTCCCAGTCTCACCACATATGGCTACAAAGAATCTGTCTCTAGTTCACCATCATGCTCTGTCCTCCCTAGTGATCTTCTAGAAGAAAATTATATCCTCTCTGGATACATACACCAGCCACAACACCAAGCTATTTTTTTTTCTACTTTTAGGAGAGATAGAGTCTCTCTGGCGGAGGAAAACTATATAACATCTCCAGCTTCTACAATGGTCCATACACTCTGTCCAGAATTTAAAAAGACATTACAAGCCAGGTGTGGTGGTTCACACCTGTAATTCTAGTAACCTGTAAGGCTGAGGAGAGTGGATCTCTCCTGTATAAGTCACTGTGCTAGGAAGTTTGAGACCAGCCTGAGCAAGATGAGACCCCATCTTTCCTAAAAATAGAAAAAAAAAAATTAATTTGGTATTGTGGCTGGTGTATGTAGTCCCAGCTACTTATGAGGTTAAGGTAAGAGGACCACTTGAGCCTGGGAGTCTGTGCGCTATGATGCCATGACAGTCTAACCAGAGCCACAGAGTGAGACTCTGTCTCAAAAAAAAAAATTAATCAAATAAAAATAAAAAATATAAAGAAAAAAATTTTAGCATTCATGAGTTTAAAGTATGAAGAGAGAAGCTTAACTAGAGACAGGAACAACAGACTAAAAACAAACCAAAATACAGACAACAGGAATAGATAGCCTGCAATCAGTCATGAATTTTATTAGTCGTGAATGTTAAAATACCTATGAAGAAAATGTTTAAGAAAATAAAAAGCATGCAATTGTAATATTTCAATTAAAATCTATAGTAAACAAAATTTAGAATATAAATCAGCTAAACCATAAATTAGAAAAAACAAAAGAAAGGATAAGTTAACTGGATACTAGGTAATATCATAGCAAAATTGACAGAGAAAAAAATTGATTAAGAACAGAATAAAGCTTAGAGATTCATAAGTCAGAGGGAACATTCTTAGCATTCATGAGTTTAAAGTATGAAGAGAGAAGAAATACGATGAAAAATGTATTTTCAAATATTGCTACAATATTTGTAGAGATATTTTACAAATTGATGAAGTTCATTAAACCACAGATTGTGAAAGATCTAACAATAGAAAGCAGAATGTTTTTAACAATGCTACACTGAGTTATTATGGATCAAAATTGCTCAAATTCAAAGATGAAGAAAAAAATCCTAAAATCAGGACACAATCGGTTCATAAGAGCAATAATCAGACTAATGGCTAGTTGTTCCATCGATATAAAGAAACCTAAATTAGTTAGCAATTACCTGACTAGATTAAAAGAACAAAAACTGAAACTAAACTGTTCCTACAATAAAATAGGTTTGAAAAGTAAAGAAGGAAAAAGACATGATATGCAACACTATTTGAAAGAACCCTTGCACGGCTATGTTAATACCACATGAAGTAGCTTTAAGATAGCACGTACAGGTGGCCATAAAGTCATGTGCAATTTACTATGTTAAACTGTTTTAAGTTGCACATGAACTTTATGCCCACCCTGTGTTGTAAAAGATCTATTTCATAATGATGAAATGGTCAGTCTTACAAAATAATTTGCATTATAAAATTTTAGGCATCTAATAACAGCCTCAAAATATGAAAGAAAAAAGTAATAGTTATAAAAGCAGAAATAGATATATTTGCAATCAGAATGGAAGATTTTGAAACACCTTCAAACACTTTTGAAACTAATAGAACAACAAACAGCCACATAATTCTGCAAGGATATGCGTAAGATCCAAGTTGACTTCACTGATACATATAGAAGCCTGAACTTCCAAACTGCGCAGTACACATTTTCTTCAAGTGCACGAAGAAGACTGTTGCCACCCAACCGAGTTGTATAGCTCACTCTATGGAAGGGAATCAATACACTGAGATAGCAGGAGTTGTAACAGAGAAAGAGTTCAATATTGCAGGGCGCCAGGCCAGGAGATAGGAGCAATTTCTCAAATCCTCCTCTCCATTAATTTGAAGGCTAGGGATTTTAAGGGTGGTTTGGTGGACCTGAGTCTAGGGCAGAGATATTTCTGATTGGTTTAGTTAGAAGAGAACCCTTAAAGGTATAGAAATTGTCTTCTTGATCTGAGTTGGTTTCTAGGGGGGCATCACAAGGCCATGTGAATTAATTTCTCACTATGGGCCACTGATCTGCTTGGGTAAGTTGGTCCTGCAAACACCAGCCTTAGGGTGATGTTATCTATGGGAGCAATTAAGGAAGCTATTAATCTTACAACCATCAGTTATGTGAGTCTTGATTAGTGAGCCATTATAGAAAAGCAAGCCAGCTGCTTGGTTTTTAAGTATGCTTGCACCTTTACAGAGTTCAGTCCTCTACCACAGTTTCCATCTTGTGGCCCTTTATTAATTTTATCAGGTGCACTTATAAAATGTCCCAAAATGAACAATATGCTGGTCTATGAAGCAAGCCTCAAGAAATTTGGAAGTTGCCCATTTAACTTGGCAAGACTCAGTGGTCTTGGATTTAATAATAATAAAAAATACAGGACAAAAGAGAGTTTAGTAATGCCAAATTTACATAGTTTTAAGAAAAATATGGGATATGAAATACAGCACAAATAACAAAAGGGTAGCAGGGATATCAGGCCCAACACCCCTTGTCTCTAATATGCTCTCGGGATGTACGTGATAATGACCACTTCAGTTTAGAAAAGAAACATCTCTGGGTCTCTTGATAACATGTTAATTATATGGCCCCTCCTGGGTGTGCTTTTCTTCCATTGCCCTAAGTACCTCAATCTCAGCAATAACAGGTTACTCAATAAACAACTTCAATAGTAAAGTATAGGTGTGCATACCCTCTGTTCCAATAGCATTTACTATGGCCCCAGTATATTTCTATCCATTTCTTGACTTACTGTAAAAGAATTCTACAAGCATCATTCTTGTACAGATCTTTTAAAGGCTATATAAAAAGTACAAATCGGCTGTTAACTTCCAAACAGAAAATTATTACTATGAAGATAATTATAACAAATGAAAATATTTGGGTATCAAATAATAGATTTCTAAATAAACTTTAGTCCATGGAAGGATGAAGAGGACCAAAAAACACTTGTGGGATATGGGTGAAATTGTATTTAGAAAGAAATTAGAATAAAAGAAACAGATTAAACCTAGTGAAAATGAGAGAGAGGAGAAAATAAGGTATCTAATAAATCTACAGTAGAGCTGATTAACAAAGCCAATGGTTATTATCTTTGAGAATTATAGTAAAATTTCTAAAATGAGTGATCACCAAAATAATTCACAAATTACCAATATTCAAATTAAAAAGTGAACATTAAATTTAATTTTATAAAATTAAATACAATTATGAATATCTCTATGCTAAATATTTGGAAATCTGCATAAAATGGACAAATTCCTCTAAATACACTATGTGCTAAAATTTGGATACTATGCAGAAATTGATAGGAATGGATAGGAATTCATCCCTATAATGTTGTAAACCATATATTTGGCCCTTTCATCCAGAAAGACCAAGTCAGGATTAGAAAGCTGGTACTTTCAGCCGCGACCCCCCAAAATCTAGGCGAGGAGAGAGGCTGAAGGTTGAGCTGATCACCAATAGCCAATGATTTAATCATCTATGTGCCTATATAAGGAAGCCTCCAAAACCACAAAATGACTGAATTCAAAGAGTTTGCACAGCTGAACATGGGAAAATTCCTGGAGTATGGCCTGCTTAGAGGGTCCCATCCTTATACCTATGCATCTGTTCCATCTGGCTGTTCATCTGTGTCCTTTGCAGCATTTTTTTTTTAATGAACCAGTGAATGTTAACATGTTTTCTTGAGTTCTATAATTGGCTCTAGCAAATTAATAGAACCCAATGAGAGGGTTTTGGGAGCCCCCGATTCATAGCCAGTCAATCAGAAAAGTTGTGTTTCTTAATGGCTTCTGAAGTTTGAAAAAGTCTTATGGAACAGAGCCTTGAAGGAAACCATAATATTTTACTCTCAATTTTATTTCTTTGGCATAGTTGGAGATGGCTGGTGTAGGTCAAATGTAGTGTCATTTCCCTGGAGCAGAGGGAAGTAACACTGTAAAGCTGTCTTTGTAAGGGAAAGTCTGCATTTGTAGATGTCTCCATTAACACAGCCAAATCATTTCTTATCAGTCTTGGCAAGATGAACTGAGAACCTGCCACTTTAAATGTCTGAAAAGAAGCATTTACCATCTATTCCCTCTGAGGGATGCTACTTGTGAGGTTTCATCTACATAACTAGACCAACTTTGCTATAACTTGTCCTGGCATTAAAACCTATTTTGTCGCAATCCATTCAGCCACACTTTAGCTAAATTCTGTACCTTATAGAAGGATTGAGTCTTTATTCTGAAGGCCCCTGTATAAAAACATTGAACACATTTGTACGTCCTTTTCTCTTCTTAATCAATATACTTCATGCCAGTGGTTTTTCAGTGAAACTTTAGGGGGCCAAGGGGTTTCGTTCTTACAGTCTTCACAATGCTATGTCCAGGTAGATCGCACAGTACTGAATTGTGTTAGAGGCCACCGGCTGCTATCCACAGCTAAATTAATTGTTTACTGGTGGGCAGAAATTCCCCACACATTTTGGTGACTAGAAGAACTGTGTATAGCAGAGTTGGCTGTGTGAGAGGCAAAAATACACACTTTTGGTCTTGTTTTTTCCCCTGTAGTTCAATATTCCCACTATAAAACATAGGCCCAAAAGAGATCAGCAGCGAATTCTTCCAAACACTTAAAAAATAAATAACGTTAATATTACCCAAAACATGTTAGAGAAAAAATAATATGGGAAAAAATTCTCAAATTGCTTTTTAAAGTCAGGAATACCATGATATGAAAATACCTAGTAAAAAGAAGGTAATGTCACCAGCCAATCTTTCTCATAAACAACTGAAAAATTAAAAAAATTAGTGCACAAAACCCACTATTGTATACAAATGATAATCTCCCATGATTATATTTGTTTATTACAGAAAAACAGGTTTTTCTAACATTTCACACTCAACCAGTGAAATTCACTATATCCATCCACTTAAATAACATAAGGGTAATATAAAACAAAATCCTTGCAAATAAAAAATGTTAGTGAGGGTGGGATGCAGCTGGAATTCCCGTACAATGTCAGTGAGAATTTTTTTTTCTTTTTTTTTTTGAGATGGAGCCTCAAGTTATCCCCCTGGGTAGAGTGCCATGGCATCACAGCTCATAGCAACCTCCAACTCCTGGGCTCAAGCGAGTCTCCTGCCTCAGCCTCCCAAGTAGCTGGGACCACAGGCGCCCGCCACAAC
>CAUYQV010029120.1:0-33732 GCA_963574575.1 Galagoides demidoff | reverse complement strand
CTGTGGTCCCAGCTACTTGGGAGGCAGAGGCAGGAGACTCGCTTGAGCCCAGGAGTTGGAGGTTGCTATGAGCTGTGATGCCATGGCACTCTACCCAGGGGGATAGCTTGAGGCTCTGTCTCAAAAAAAAAAAAAGAAAAGTGTCTAGTCTGAATGGTGATGTACTCAGGATAAAATATGCTTTAGATTTTGAAAATTTAGCACAAAATGTATAAAATATTTAATTACTAATTTTACATTAACCTCGTGCTGGAAATATTTTGGAACTAGTGGGTTAAATAGCATAGTATTAAAATTAATTTCCCCTGCTTCTTTAAAAAAAAAAAAAAACTAATAAAACAATAGCATGGTTCTGAGCCAGGGTAAATAGACCACACAGGAGTGCCAGAAAGGTCTGTGGCGCAGATGGGTTGGGAACCCTGACCCACAGGTCTGGCCAGTCGGATGATACTTGCCACCCTCTTGTTTTGAGGCTGAATGATGAGTCACAGCCCTGGTGACAGAGTGTGAGCACAGAGGCTGCCACACAGTGGGCACATTAGAGTGGGTTTGTCTTCTTTCCTTTCCTCACCTGCGTCTTGGAGTGGCCACAGTAGCTATGCCTGCCTGCAAGCCTATTAAAAAATAAGAAGTTAGCAACTGGCTATTTTTTAAATTCCCATCTGTCTAACTATATTCGGTGGGGCTATTTTCCAACAACATATGTGTAAACAAATTATCCATTCAAACATCTGCTGAATACATATCAGGTACAAGGCTCAGGGGGTGATTTGTGGAGGCACCAAATGTTAGCCTCTGCTCCTCAAGGAGAGCCCCATCTGACGGAGACAGAGAAGGTGTGTGCAAATAGTTGTCAGGGAAAGTAGACAGTGGAAGGAGCATTTGAACTTGATTTCAGGGTGTGATTACACACTTATTTCTAGGATCTCTGGGCTTGCCTACTATTTTCTTTGCAGAAGTTTGGCTTATTTTTGTGGGGTTCTCGTAAAAAGATACCAATAAAAACACACCAATGACCCTTTTTCACCTCTTCTCTGAGGGTTCCCCCCCTTTTCTCTGTTACCACCCTGTCCCTCTTCCCTACCTGCCATTAAGCTCCACATGGTAGGTGTTCAGTTTGCTGATGGACGAAGGTAGCATTATCCCAGCTGACAAAACACCTTCACATCCATTGACTTACCAGTGTTCCTGAAGTACAATGCAAGAAACATCTAGGGATATTGTTAAAAGTAGATTCCTGGGACTGATCCCAATTAATTTACTGGGTCAGAATCTCTGAGATGAGGCCCCAGAAACCAGAATTTTAAACACGTTCTTTCTCTTCCCTTTCTGGTCCACTTCCCCAGTGATTCTTATGCACATGGAAATTTGAAAATTACTTTCTTACACGAGCCACACAAAAATCCCATAAATTAAGTAGGGTAAACACCATCAGCTCATACTAGAAATTAGAAAAATCAACTGAAGTGGTTTTGTTCAAGATAATATATTTCTAACATGGCAGCTGATAAGGGTGTGGTTCAGAGAAATGGAGCTAGCCCGGGAGGGAAATATAAGGAGAATGCCTGTCCCCCGGAACCTCTGAGTTCAGGCACAGAGACTGGAAAGTACAGGTGGGCATGGAAAATATGAGGTTTGGGCAGAGAGACAGTTCAGGGGAGTTGATGCCATACATCCAGGCAAAAGGAAGCAAAGGCCTCGGCAAGGGTGAGGGTATTGGGAATGAGAAGGAGAAGACACATTTGGTTTGCATCATCCGAGAGTCCACATTTGCCAATTGACCTGCTGGCTAAAATGTATCTGCAACCCCAACATCAACATTCAGGGTGATTTCCCTGATAGTCGTAGACCTGTGCAGAGCATTGAAAAGTTTGAGTTACCCAGCACATTCCCAGGTGACGGAACAAGGCCACACAGACTTCTGGTGTCAGCTCTCAGGCTGCAAAGCGTCCTTTCTGCAGTCTGTTGAATAGTTCCACATTTTCCACATTTTCATGCATCATATTAAGGATTTCATTGTTTGAAATGGCCCCCAAGCATAATGTTGAAGTGATATCTATTTTCCTAAGCTCAAGAAGGCCGTGACATGCCTTCTGTAGAAAACATATGTGTTAGATAAGCTTCATTCAAGTACAAGTTACAATGCTGTGGCCAGGAGTCCAATGTTAACGAATCAACAAAACATAGTATGTGTCTTTAAACAGAAACACACCAGAAACAAGGTTATATATTTATCAATTGAGAAAAATGTTGTGAACTGAGGCTGGTAGGAACCTAACCCTGCCTTTCCCTCAGTGGGATGATTCAATATTCACTAACTCGGTGTCTGTAACAACTTTATAGAACATAACTACTATGAATGAGGAGAAACAACTGTAACCGTTACAGCAAGAACAACAGCAGGTGTTTGCTCTGTACCAGGCGCTCTGTTCTTTAATGGTAGGGCTGATAACTCTTACTACACCTGCAGTGTGTTTGCCATGAGCTACAGGCAAGGATTAGGAAACTGAGATTCAGAACTGGAGAGTTGATCTTAACTCACTCCTGGAAGAACTGCCAAGTGCTAGTCTGTGATGAGCATTTCAAAGTCAGAACCAGCAGGGCTCATTTACTATTGGGATGGATGGGAAAGGAAGAAGGGAGTGTTTTAAAGAGAATCCCAAGATGTCAGGCCCTGTTGAGAAGGTGGTGATGCCACTAGAAAGAAGAAGAGATTGAGAGAGAAATGCATGCACTTGGCATGCTGGATTTAAGGTCAAAAGGTGGGACTTGATTTTAGCTATAGATTTGGAAGCCATCCACAAAGATGCATGTGTAGTCACAGTCACCGGGGTGGACGGGACACAATCTTCTGCCACTACCATTGGGAGAAAGAAAACTCGAAAAAATGTTTATATTTAGAGAGGAGGAGAAGGATGAAAAGCAAAGAAAAGGAACCAAAAAACACAACCAGAAGCAGGAAAAGAGCAAAGAAACAGTAGGACAGGAGCCAAATGGATTTTCCATAAAGGCAGAGGAGATGGTCCACAGTGTGAGACACTCAGAAAGGTCAAGCAGGATGAGGACTGAGAAAAGGTCACCGCATTTGCTGTAAGAATGTCATTAGTGACCTTTGGGAGAGCAGTTCCCCAAGGCAGGGACTGAAGACAGAGAAAGCAGCAGTGGGTAGGAGATGGAGGCTGCCGGTGTGGACCGCTCTGCTCCCATCACACATTGCAGGGGCACGGGGAGAGAGGGTGGCTTGGAGAGGAGACTGGAGCAATCTTGGAGACCACAAAACCTGGAAAAGCAAGAGAAAATGTGGTTTCACAACTCAGAAGGGACTGATAAAGGAAGAACAATAAAAATTTGTCCTATGGAAAGAGGAGACATTTCTTCTATTTGAAACAGCATGCATCTGCTGACCTGAAGAGAGAGAGAAATCTGAGGTCCTCAAACTAAGATCTGAACCAGTAAATGTGATTATCCAAAAAGACAAAGACGAATAAACTGTGAGGAAGAGCGGCCACCTATAGGTGTTCAGTCTCAGAGATAATATGTTGGGTCATCATCGATTTTGACTGGCGACTGTCTAGTCATTTGGGAAATAACATTGCTGAAAATAAAGATAACTTCGTTGAAGAAATAGACTAGCACTTTAAAGCATGTATCGTTACTTGGTTCCTTCTCAAATGTTATGACCTAGAAATCTTGCTGAATCTGCTTTTGCCATTAATAATAACTATCTAGGACCTGGCATTTTCAGGCACACACCGTGCTCACGTTCTTTACAAATAAAAACACAACACCACTTAAATCTCTCAAGTAGGTTAAACGTTTCCCATTCTCGCTTGTCTGTTTTCCTTACTCATCAAGAAAAAAGGCAAACCTTTTATCTACAGATGTTGCAGAAGCAAACTTCAGCCAGGCTTGTGTTAATTTTTCTCAAACCCCCAAATTAATAAGACCTGACTACCTAACTCCACTTGCTGGCTGGTTTTAAATGCCCTTAATTGCCCTGCCATGGGCATGGGAAAGTGGGCAAGGCGATTTTAATGTGGTCTTGGTTTAGACTTCTCAATGATAAAATACTTCGACATAGAATGTTCCAAACAGCCTGTTCCCTGGGAAATGCTGTGAAGAAGCGGATGGATAATAGCTGCTGCCTCAGCCGAGCCCAGCCGCGAGAATGGCGATATTAAAGTTTGATGTGCTAGGGAAGCTATTCTAACCCTGTCTGGCTCACAGAGGAAACGCTCACCACCACCTGAAACCACTACATAGTGGCCTCCCGCTGGACTCGTTGCTAGAGGACAGTGGGTAGAAGGCAGAATAGGCCCTAAATGACAGCACTGCTGTTATCACTCAGTAGTGATTGTTATTTTATTTATTTATTTGAGACAGTCTCACTATGTCACCTTTGGTAGGGTGTTGTGGTAACACAGCTCACAGCAATCTCCAACTCCTGGGCTTAGGCGATTTTCTTGCCTCAGCCTCCCAAGTAGCTGGGACTACAGGCTACCACCACAAGGGCAGCTATTTTTTGTTGCAATTTGGCCAGGACCGGGTTTGAACCTGCCACCCTCGGTATACGGGGGCCAGTGCCCTACCCACTGAGGCACAGGTGCCGCCCGTGATTGTTATTTCTTATGTTAAGAGATTTAATGTTTCTGATGTTTCTGTTGTTCTTCTCTTCTCCAATTCTAGTACTATGTAGCCATTGTGACAAATCAAATGTTACAGAGGTGTGCACAGGAAACTTCACTGTTCCTTCCTTTCAGCCCCTGGGCCACCCTCCCACACACAAGCTTTGTGGGGATCCCCAGCATCTGCTCCTCTACTCACACTCTCATATGCAGAGACATCGCCTGTTTTTTCTAAGTTTGCGTATGTTGTTTTTGTTTTACAAAAATGTAAATAATGGTCCTTAAACTTCCTCCTTCTACTTTCACAAACATCTCTCTAGGGTCAATATTACAAATCAATTTACTCTTTTGAAGAGGCACATGTTATCCTAACAGCCTGTTAATATAATAGGTACATAATACGATGTTACCATAATTGACTCAACCAGCCTCCTATTGATGGAAAGTCAGGCTGCTTACAGTTTTGTTTCCCTAACATAAATATTGTCATTATTATTAGCAATAGTAGTATTCTATTATAGGTAGAGAACTAGGTCTCCTGTAATATCACAGTTTTGATGGGAAAACTAGAACTCTTATGTAAGTCCCATGTTGTGCATTATTTTTTCTTCTGCAACCCTCCTCTCTCTTTTTCTCTCTCTTTCTGTCGATCTCACCTCCCCCTCTTCCCTGATCCCTGCCTCTCTCTTTCCTGGTAGATCTGGAAACAAGGGACATTGAAGGTTTGCTTTCATTTCTACATGTTGTTGGACCTGGCCTTCAGGGATCCTGCAGTCATTCTTACGACACAATATTAGTTGTAAGAGGCTTTTGCAATCCCTCGGCAATAGGTCTCATACAGATGAATGACCAGGCTGTACACTGCCTGCTCAGTGGGAGTGCTGTTCATCCCTGATGGGCTCATTCTGTTCCCGTTCTTATGAGGAACACCAGAAACACAAGCATTCCCTTAAGCAGAGGATGGCTCTTCGTTCAGTCTGGAAAAGCAACATTGAAAACATTTTACAATTTCTAATGTAAACTGCATTTGGGGGTCTGCTGGCTCAGATGCATAAATTGTTTTTCAGAGTTTAGTTCACCTTCTTCTGCCCACAGCTCCAGTCTCTGGCACATGTAGGGACTAAGCAGATTGTAAGGACAGAGACCCACAGTCGTGGCTGACCTTGATTTCCAGTGTTGATGCCCACAGGTAGGCAGCACTGGAAACATAGTGGCAAGGACAGGGCTGGAGAAAAAGCTGGCTTCCAGGCAGGGGAGAGCTGGCTCAGGCAAGCCCTCATCCCTCTGCTTGGCAACAAGAAAATTAAATTTAGCCTAATCTACTACATTCAGGTCAACCTAAAGTATTTGGGCCACTCATAGTTTAAAAGTCTTCCCAGGTATTAGGTTGAATTTATCTCCTGTCATTATTTGGGAGCTACTCACAATTCAGAGCTCTCCTTCCAGGCTTCCCGCAAACACACACATGCTTACTGATTCCAGGCGACTCCAGAGCTCATGCAAAGCAGAATGGGCAGAAAGGACAGAAATGGGCAGGGGACTGGTGCCTCTCTAGATGTCCCCTCTCCAACCTCCCAGAGCTGGGATATGGAAGTTGTCACTGGTCTTCATTAGCCTCTCTGCCTCAGCCTTGCCCTATTAGGGGTCCTCAGTGCTGCCTGGTGAGGTGCCCTATGACCCTGTCACCTTGCAGGCCAACAGGAATCTGCCACACCAGCCAGGCTTATGGGGGATGACAGTAAGCTCTGCTGCCCTCTTTTTCTCTGTGCTGTGTTCGTTTCCTCCCAGATGCTGCTTAGGAAACTGGAGTTAAGGAGGGAGTGCCAGACCCCATGTTCACAGTCACCCCCAAATTGTCAGGAACATTCGCTAGAGATCACTCAGAGAGGGGCAAATGGCCCAGACATACCGTCTTTCCTCTTTCTTGACTGGCTCCAAAGTTCGTCTCCTCTCCTTCCTAGTCCTTTTATTCCTTCTGCCATGGTAGCCAACCCACTAATGCAGTTCAGCTTTCTTTCCTACTTGGTGTAGACTGGGAGAGTCTGGTCTTTGGAAATGTATTTCTTATTCTTTAGAAGATGAAGGAAATAACCTCTCTGGCTGTCAGCTGTGGGCTCGTCCTCCATAGTGGGCACTGATGGGAGGAGGACCAGGGAACACCCAGACAGAGCAGGGAAGCCGTGTTTTTATGACGCTTCTCATCTTGTTTCACACTTCTGTAATTAATTATGTGACCAGTAGCTTTGGGTCAGTTTCCCGCTTCATGGTGGCAGAGCGGGTGCTCTTCACTGTTGTATCCCCAATAGTCTGCACACGTCTTGCTGGGGCATAGGTGCTCAGTTAGTGTGTGCTGAGTGAGTGAAGGGCCATCTAACCAGTGCCCAAGATCAGAACCTGACTGGTTACAGAGGAAAGTTCTGCCAAACCCAGAAG
The DNA here is from genome assembly GCA_963574575.1 of Galagoides demidoff. Lineage (NCBI taxonomy): Eukaryota > Metazoa > Chordata > Mammalia > Primates > Galagidae > Galagoides > Galagoides demidoff. The sequence continues at coordinate 26,674 of CAUYQV010029120.1, read as the reverse complement.
TCTTCATCCAAGGGTCAGAATTAATGCAAGAGGCCAGGCAGCCAGAATTAGCAACTGAGAGAAGAGGATAAGGTTTTGGGGAACTGGGTATGACCTGGCAAAAGGAGGAGATGGAACCTGCTAACTATTAATAGGAGTCTCCAGCCAGAGATGTCAAGTGTTCATGTCTGCACATGAAGAACAAGATTCTCTGTCTCCCAGTGCAAGATTCCAGCTGTCATCACTGGCTGTTTTCTATACCTTTCTCGGGCTAAATTCCTAAAGTAAAGAGCGAAAGGATCTAAATCCCATCCACTTTGCTCCTTCATTTGAAAGGGCTTTGTCTGTGTGCCTGGGCGCACGTGATTAAAATCCACAAGTGCCGAGTGCTCTCTTCAGTTTTATACAGGCATTTGTTATCCCCAATTTCATGTGAGAGGCAGTGCAATGTAGTATTTAAAAGGTGGAAATCCAAATTCTGCTGCTTCTTAGCTCTGCGACTTGCTACTGAATTCTCTAAGCCTCAGCTTCCATGTGAGCAAAACAAGGGGATGTGCTCGTAATAAACATCCAGTAAACATTAGCACATGTAACAGGCAGAGAGAAATCACACCTCGTACTCTTGTCTCTCCTTTGCCAATTAGTCTCGTAAACATCATGCCATCCCAACTGCATCGTTCCCTTACAAACCTATTCATTCAGCAAATCTTTCTCTAGCCCCTACAGAGCAGCTGCTAAGACCAGAGACTCTAGAACTCCATTACCTGGGTTTGAATTCTTGCTGTTCACTGTCTGAGTCATCTTGAGCAAGTTACTTGACCACTCCATTCCTCCAAACTCCCCTCTGCGAAGCAGGTGCACCAATACTATTTACTTAAAGGTGGTTGTGAGGATTATGTTAATGCATGAAGAATATGGGAAATACCCAATAGACGTTAGCCACTGTTATGCTTATGAGCCAGGCGCTGAACTCGGGTGTGGGGTATGGTGGTAAGTAAAAGTAGATGCAACCCCTGACCTAAAAAAGCTTACAATCCCACAGAAAAGAGGGTTTACAAACAGTCTTCTCAACATACTGAAGGCCTGGAAAGCAATACGAAGAGGGTAGTGAGCAAAGGGACAGGGACTTGGTCTGGAATAGGAGGAAAAGGGGCCTCCTGGTGAAGTGACATCAAGCTGGGCTTTGATGATTGGACAGATTTGGCCAGGCAAATGGTGGAATTCCGGGTAACGGGAATGGTAGTTGTTACAAAGGTGCTGGGGTGAACAGAAGCATGGCAAGCTGAAACAACTAGACAAGGCTGCTGGGGTGGAAGGGCAGGCAGAGGGTGACTGGGCTGGAGATGCTGGCAGGTGCCAGCTGGTGCAGGCCTCTGGAGGCAAGGTAAGGATTTCAGACTCCATCCAAGGAGAGAACTCACCAGGGTTTTAAGTGGAAGAGTGATGTGGCAATTTTCTCACTGTCTTGTTCTGTGCTTAGAGCCACGAGGTGAAATTAGGATATGGCCCTTGGCCACTGAGTCATCCCGATGTTTCCTTCTTCACATTTTCATTACCTCATCCATCTCAGCAGCTCCAAAGCCAGGGACAAGCCTGGGAAAGCTCTAGAATCTGAACCATTCGAATCCTCAACCGTTCCTGCCTGGCATTCTTCACAAGAGGACACACTTCTAGAGGAAAACGATAACATATTATTCTTCTGTACTCACACCCTTGGTGCTTAACACACCACAAGGTATGATATAGATCAATGCATCCATAAGGGGTGGATACTCAGAGCCATCACCAATGGGTACTCAGAGCTCAAGCCCAGGGGACTTTTCAGGTTGGCCTTCATGCTTTCAGTGGGTGAGACTGGCCTGAACGCCCGCCTGCTTTTGTGAGGCTCTGGCACAGCATGAGTCAAATTTATTTCTGATTATAGGAAGCTCTGAGGTTCACAGAGACAAGATGCTATGACACTGCTTTGCTTTATTTCTATATTTTGCTTTGAGCAGCCATTTGTTCCTTACTCTTGTACTTCTTTGAAAAGCTCCTGATTCCCAGAGAAGAACTGAATTCATTTGCATTACAATACATCGTGTTCTGAGACAGGGTGTCTGTGCTGGTGAAACCTTCCCTTGATCAAAATCCAGGACTACTGTAGTGTTTGGAAAGGCACAAATGCTCTCTTTGCTATGCCTGAGGAGTATGTTTTGAGAAGAAAACATTGCATTCTCTGTGTAACAAATCATACCTGTCAGGTAGGCTGCCCATCTTGGGAAGAATTAAGTGCAAGGCCAAACTCTGCAGTCTTCCCTGGACCGCAGCTGATTTCTCAAGGACTGATTAAACAGCAAATGCAAAGTCTGTGTAGACAAATATAGGTCATCTTCCCCTTTGATGGCTGAATTGCTATCATGAAGCCAGAGTTCCTGCTTGTCAGAGCCCTAACAAGGTTTTGTTTTACACTGCAAACATAAGCAGACTCATAGAAACTTCTGCCATTCGCATAGACTCCCAACCTTCAGCTCCCCCTGCACAAACACAGCCATACCCTCCTGCCACAATCCAGGAACTTGAACCAAATGCAATAAAAGTACGATTCAATTCTCATTCAGTTTAGGGAATATTTTTATTTTCTGGTTGAATAATTCTGGAAAAGATACAGTTTTAAGTCCTGAGTCCAGCAGGCTTATTGGATTTATGTATTTAAAAACAACTTTGACTTGCTCCATGGCTCCCTTTAAAATAACCTGAGCTCAGTCTGATTCTGGAAATGAGTGTGACCCATCCCTGCTTTCTGCACAGTGCTCAGTTCAAGACCCTGTGTGCCACACATATAAATTCAAATGAAGCTCAGTTCTGAAAAATAAATTTTTCAGGTTTCAAGACTGGCTGTGCTTGGGATCCAAGAACAGTTGAAAAGTCCCCCAAAGCCCCCTTTAAGCAACGAGTTGGTCTGCAGCCAGTTATATAATAAGAACATCTTTCCTGTTTGGCCATAAGATCAGCCTTCCATAGATAAGAGAAGCCCAGGGGAATAGCAAGTACCCTGGACACTTGGCAGCTGATCCAAGTTCTTCCAGGAAACAGAGAATTGACTTTGCCCAATTCTGAATGTGATGAGCTAAGTGCTTTTCTCTAATCCCCAGTGTGTGTCTCACCTTTCCTCCACCCCACATTGTCTATATGCACCTAATTCCTTCTGCTGTACCTGGAACTAAGTATTGGGCCCAAATATAATAAGGTGTTTGCTAGGTGTAAGTTTCATTGAATCTAACTCTTACCTTGCAAAAGTCAGGATTAGATTTGGCTGCAATGAATAGCAATTCCCATGAGTTATTGGAGACTGAAGTTGGTTTCTCTGTAGTGTGGAAGTTCAGAGGTAGACAGTGGAATCAAACAGTATGTGTGATCGCTTGACTGACTTCATAAGACTCTCCCATATTGTTGCGTATAGCCATGGTTTGTTTTCATCGTTGTATAGCATTCTAATGTGTGTGAAATCACTGTGTTTTAATTTGCGTCTTTGATTGCTAATGTAGTTAAGCACTTTTTTGATGGGGTTTTTAGCTATTTGAATAACTTCTTTTGTGAATTGCCGGCTTAAATCTCTCACTCATTTTTTCATTTGCATTTTCTGTTTTATTTACTTATAGGTTTTATTTCTTTGTATGTCCTAGATATAGTTTGTGAGTTATTGGGGAATAAATACCTTCTCACACTCCGCGGCTTTGCCTTTTCATTCCCGTAAAGTGTCTTTTGATGGTAGAAGTCCTTACTTTTAATGTGGTCAAAATTGTCAATTTTTTTCTTCATGCTTTGAGTTTTTGGTGTCCGGTTAAGAAAGCCTTCTGTTCCCTGATGTCATAAAGACATTTTTCTACATCATTTTCTAGGAGCTTTATTAGTTTGCCTTTCATCTTTAGATCTACCATCCTCTCAGGACTATCATTATACATATGGAAGAAGAGGTTACATATTCCTCCTGCGGGACATCCATTGGTTATAGCTCCATTCATTAAAAAGCCCATCATGGAAACCCTCTGCTCCACAGTGCCACTTCTTTCATTAATCAGGTGTGGACCTATGTGTGGCTCTGTTTCTGAGCTTTCTATTCTAGTCCATTGATTTACCTGTCTCTCACTGATTCAACACAGCATTATAAAAACTTTTATAAGTTTAAAGTAGATTTTTTTTTTTTTTTTTTGCAACAGAGTCTCAAGCTGTCACCCTGGGTAGAGAGCCGTGGCATCACAACTCACAGCAACCTCAAACTCCTGAGCCCAAGCAATTCTCTTGCCTCAGCCTCCCAAGTAGCTGGGACTACAAGTGCCCGCCATAGTGCCCAGCTATTTTTTGGCCCAGGCTAGATTCAAACCTGCCAGCTCTGGTGTATGTGGCTAGAGCCCTGGCCACCGGAGCTACAGGCGCTGAGCCTAAAGTAGATCTTCATAACCAGTAGAACCTGTTTTTTATTTTCTTCTCCAAGAACATGTTTCCTTTCCTTAGCCCCTGTATTTTTCTCTATCTAAGGATCAATTTGTCAAGTTATCAATGTATGCACACACGTGTGTAAACCTGTTGGTGGTCTTGATTGAAATTTCCTTAATTTATAAATTAAATTTGGGGAGAGCAATGTCTGTTGAGTACTGAATTGTTAAATCCATGGACATGTCACAGTTCTGCTTTCAATTAGGTCTTCTTTAATTTTTGTCTATAATATTTGATCTTTTTCTGTGTGAAGCTTTTAGGTTATCCCCAGGTATTTGATTAATTTTAATATTACTTGTCAGTGTCATCACCAAGGAAGCAGGCTGGACAATGGATTGTAAGCTCGAAGCTTGCAGGAGGTGGGCCTCCCCATGCATGTCGGGGGAAAGGCCCCAAGCAACCTCTGCAGCTGCTATTTATTGAGAACAAGGTTGCAATGTTGTGTACATACATATCCACTAAGTCAGACTGAATATTCTGCTAGTCAAATCTTTTTTTATCATCTATTAAAATTATGAGTTATATAATTGTAAATTAGTCTGTTTTTCCAGGCTTTTTTCCTCTTTATAAAAATTTGAAACTATGATACCAGATATAGTCAGATTTAAAACTATTATAAATTCCTGGTAAATTGAACTATTTATCTCTGATAAGGCTTTCTGCCTTAAAATCTACTTTGATGTTATTATAACAATACTAAGTTGTCTTGGCTAGTGTTTGTGTGGTATATCATACCCTATCACTTTATTTTTTGACTTTATATTTTATGTGACTCTTTTATAAGCGTGATATACTTAGATTTCTTCCTCCCTAATCTACTATGACAACTCTGTTAATTAGAGATTTAATATCCATTTGCAATTGAGAAAAATGCTATTATATTTGAATTTTAATATTTTGTATTTGTCCTGACTAGTCTACATTTCTCTTTTTCATCCTTTCTTGATTTCTTTCAGGTTACATAGTTTTGTTATTTCCCTTTTTCTTTCTTTATCTCATCAATTAAATAATCTTTACTATTTTATTAATTTATTTTTTAGTTTTTAACCTAGGGATTAAAACACGTATCCAGGTCTACCACTGTAAGCCCTTCTCACTCAATTCAAAGGTCATAGAAAACTCTAGTTCTCTTGTCTTACACTTTAATTCATGTATATTTTAACACAATAGAAGCTATTTTTATTGCACTTAATATTAGTCATATGTATTATTTTTCCTTGTGTGTTATTCCTCCTAGTATCTGGAAGCTAGATGATGAGAGTTTCCAGAGCTGAGTCATTTTCTTCTATCTTCCATTTTCTCTGTTAAAGTTAACTCTCAATATCATTGTTGTTTCTCTGAAAGGCAACTTTAGAAAAATTCTGTCTGCTTTTAAGAGTTTGCCTCTTTTTCTTTGCCAGAAGTTTTATTCTTACATGTATATGTATGGAATTCTGTTTATCATGCTTGAAATTTATGGTACCTTTTCCCATTTATTTTTTATGTTAATTATTATGGGCACATAATAGTTGTGTATCTTTAGAGGGTACATGTAATGTTTTGATACAGACATTGAATGTGAGTTAATAAAATGATGGTAATTGGGATATCCATCACCTCAGGCATTTATCATTTCTTTGTGTTAGGAACATCTCAGTTCCACTCTCCTAGTTATTGTAAAGTATATCCTAACGTATTGTTCATTATAGTCATTCCATTGTGCTATCAAATGTTGTTCATTCTATCCATCTATCTAACTATATTTTTGCACATATTAACCATTCCCACTTCATCTCCCACTCCCTACTACCTTTCCCAGACTGTGGTAACTATCTTTCTACCCTCTGTCTCCATGAGATCAATTGGTTTTGATACTTAGCTCCCACATAGACTGAGAACATGCAAGATCTATCTTTCTGTGTGTGGCATATTTCACTTAACACAATTTTCTTCAGTTCTATCTATGTTGATGCAAATGGCAGGATTCCATTCATTTTTGTGTCTATATAATATTCCATTGTATACATATACCACAATTTCTTTATCCATTCCTCTGCTGATGGACACTTGGTTCATTCCATATCTTGGCTATTTGAACAGCAGTGCTGCCATAAACATGGGAGTGTAGACATCTTTTCAATATACTGAATTACCTTCCTTTGAATAGACAGAGCTATCTGGAAAGTATCCAGTCATGTATGTCTTTATTTTTCATATTTCATGGCTGGATAATTTCTAGACACCCTTCATATAAATATACCCAGCCGTGGGACTGATGGGTTATATGGTAGTCATATTTTTAGTTTCTTTAAGGAACCTCCATACTGTTCTGCAAAGTGGTTACACTAATTTACATTCCCACCAACAGGATCTGAAGGTTCTTCTTTCTCCACATCCTCACCAACATTCCTTATCGCCTATCTTTTGAATAAAAGCCATTTTAACTGGAATGAGATGATATCTCATTATAGTTTTTATTTGCATTTCTCTGATGACTAATAAAGTTGAGCATTTTTTTCACATACCTGTTGGCTATTTGTATGTCTTCTTTTGAGAAATGTCAGTTCAGATCCTTTGCCCATTTTTAACTGGGTTATTTGAATTTTTCCTGTTGAGTAGTTTGAACTCCTTATATATTCCAATTATTAATCCCTTGTCAAATAGATAGTTTGTAAATATTTTTTCCAGTTTTGGAGATTTGTCTCTCCTCTTTGTTGATTATTTTCTTTGGTGTGAAGAAGCTTCTTAGCTTGGTGTGACCTCATTTGTCCAATTTTGCTTTAGCTGCTTGTATTTGAAGATATTACTCATGAAGTCTTTTCTCAGACCAATGTCATGAAGTGTTTTCCAATCTTTTATTTTAGTAGGTTCATGGTTTTAGGTCTTAGATTTAAGTCTTTAATCCATTTTGATTTTATTTTTGTATATTATAAGAGATAATGTTCTAGTTTCATTTTTTTAAACTAATTTTGGTGATTGAAATGCTTTTAAGCTGAATTACAGTTCTGTGACAGCTTGCCTACCTCCCATTTGAATTATTTCTGGAGAAAAGCCCTTTAGGAGTTTAACCTAAAGCACAGAGGATTAATTAGGGAGGACCCATTTCTTTAGCATAACTTGGACATAACTTTTGTCTCCCTATTCTGATGAATCTGTCAAAAGTACTATTCAGCCTCCTAATACCTCTCAGGCTTTCTTCATACATGATCATATCATTTGCAAATAAGCATTTCGTTTCTTCCTTTTCTACCTGCCTTTTATTTAATTGCCTTACTGGATTGCACTAGTAAAGTATTAAATAGAAGCAGTAACAAAGAATATCCTTGATTGTGATTTTCAGAAGATTCATTAAGCCTTGCACTATTGTCTGTAGGTTTTTCATAGATGACTTTGATTTGGTTAGGAACTTTCCTTTTACTGCTAGTCTGTAGAAAGTTTTTACTATGAAACAGTATTAATTTATGAGAGGAGAGGATCTGCATATGTTAAAATTCTCTTTTTTATTAATATAGTGAATTGTGTGGATTGATTTTTCAGTCAATGAAAGTGATTGTTGTTCCTCTTCCTCTGTTTTTCAAGAGAGATTAATGTTTATTCTTTCTTAAATACCTGATAGAAATAGCCAACAAAGCCATCTGGGATAGGAGATTTTTATTTATAGAAACAATTTTAATTATAAATTCAAATTCCTTAACTGGTATAATAAATCTGTTAATATTTTCTATTTCTTCTGGGGTCAGTGTTGAAAATTTGTGTCTTTCAGAGAATTTTTCATTTTATTTAAATTGTCAAATTTATTTTCATAAAGTTGTTTATAATATTCTCTTATTATCCTTTTAATACCTGAAGAGTCTATAGTGATAACCTCCCTTTTTGTTCTCTTCTCCTATATTTAGCGATCAGTCTGGGTAGAAATTTATCAGTTTTATAGATCTTTTCAAAGAATAAACTTTTCATTTCATTTTTCTTCCCGATTGTTTTTTGTTTGTTTTCCATCTTATTCTGCTCTTGTCTTTGTCTCATTCTGTCTGCTTGCTTTATGTTTGATTTGCTCTTTTTTCTAATTTCTTAAGAAATTAAGTTTAGATTTGAGTCCTTTCTAATATACCTTTTAAACTTGTAATAGTTCTTCTAAGTATTGCCTGATGCTACAATCCCAAATTTTGATATTTTTATCATTTAGATCAAATATTTTCTAATTTCTCATGTAATTTCTTTCTTTTTTTTTCAGGAGACTATAAATATACTATTTAAAATGTAAAAAAAAGAAAATGTAAATCTAGAGATTTTAATGATTATTTTATTATTATGATTACTTTATTTTTTCTTCACTCTTCCTCTATCTTCTCCAGTGGCATTTCAAATACATGTATTTTGTTTGTTATCATCTAATATACCCACAGGTTTTATTCTTTTTCTCTTTTCAATCTTTCTTCTCTATTCTCTTCATCTTCCATACTTTATTTCTCTCTGTCTTTCTTCACACTCACTCACCCTTTCCTCTGTTATGTCTATTTGGCTATTAAGTTCCTCCTATGAATTTTTTTAATTTTTGAAATTATGTATTTCAGTTCTAGAATTGTTATTTCTTTTAACTTTGGTTTCTCTTCTGAGGTTTCCCTTTATTTGAAAGTATTTTTGGTTTTACTTTGTTATGATAACTGCCATAAAATTCTTGTAACATTTGCCTCATCTCAGGCTTGGATACAGTTGACTCTTTGGAGAATGTGCCCTATCTTCTTGGTTTTTTGAAAGTCAGGTGATTTCTGATTATATCCTGAACATTATGAATGTTAAGTTAGAAGAATTTGGGAATCTGGGTGTTTTTCTTCTTTGTTTCTGTTTTTTCCCTGAAGAGTGTGGCTTTTGTTTGTTTTTATTGTTGTTTGAACAGAAGATTTTCTTGCCTAGGCTTGATTGCAAATTCTATTCCTCCGGCAGCAGCTTTGATCTAAATGTAGATCTTTTGTCTTTAGCTTAGCTCTAAATCTGTTCCATGCCTAAGAAGTTAACAGGTTATGCATAGATGTGTGCAAACAGTCTGGGAATCTGTTATTTGGCTTTTTCCCTTTTGCAGCTCCCTCACTTGAACTGTCCAGCTTTCTCTTTTCTGGTTCCCCAGGCTGGAAAAAATATAGCTTTTTTTCCTTTGTTTGTTTGTTTGTTTCACATAACCCCATCTGTCTCTATGTCTGCAGCTTAGCCCCAGGCTAAAAGCCTTGGAGGTGGGAATTGATTTGTATAGCTGTCTGGCTCCCTCCTCCAAGCTAGCACGTGCTTGCCACCAGTCTGTCTGCTTCTGCTCACTTTCCAGCATTTTCAGGCAGCTGGGTTTCATATCATGTCCAGGATTAATAGTTGTTTTCTTCAAGAGAAAGAGGTTATCTGAGTCCATCATACCCAGAATGGGAAGTTCTCTTTCAGAATTCCATTAGGGAGGTGGGGAGAGGAGGAATCCAATGGCAGTGGGTCAGGATTCTGACTGACCTGCTGCTCCACTTGATATAAACATTTCACCAATACATTTCCTTATTTCTGATATTCAGATATGGGCAACAAGATCAGACCATCTCTCTTCCTACCTAGAGTTTCTGGACACACCAGCCTTCTGAGCTAGAGGGCTCAGAGTTGGCCCAAAGCACATACCTATTCCAGCTTTATTTAGAAAGTTATCAAGTCTCATGTATGTTCAGTAGGACATGAGTTCAGCCTGGTAATCAGAACCTTCTGTCCCATGAGAGGGAACTCCTCAAGACCTTTGTCACCAATGTTCCCCAGTAAGGACGGTAGACATGGTCTGGTAGAAATCAGACACAGGAGAATCAATCAGGAGGGATAGAAGTTGAAGGAAGACAGAGAGACCCATCATGAAGTTCACACTGGGAAATAAAAACATAAAAGCACTAGAGTTTACTAACTTACTGAGCTATGTGTGAAATAAAATAGGAGCAAAATGTGGGCAGACAGCAGAACCACTTGGGACACACATGCCACAGGAAGGGGACAGAAAAATATTCAGTGCTCACCTTGTTCTAGGACAGCCAAAACTGCCTCATGGTCCCTGGGGGTCAGAGAAGGAACTAAAACTCTGACAGTTTTTATCACTTGTCCAGGGTGTCATAGCTGGGAAGAGGCAGAGTCAGAATGTGAATCATACCTATTTAGCCTCACAACAGGTAGGAAATAAACTTAGGGGGTTCTGCTTTTGTCTCCTTCAGGGCCCAAGTTGAAATTTGATCCCAATGTTTGAGGCGGAACCTAATGGGAGGTGTTTGGGTCATGTGGGTGGTAGATCCTTCATGAATAGATGAATGCCTGCCCTCTCTTACTCTGTTGTTCCTGGGAGAGCTGGTTGTTAAAAAGAGCCCAGCACCCCCTCCCTGGCTTTCTTGCTTCCTCCCTTACCATGTCATCACTGCATACACGGGCTCCCTTTCACCTTCTGCCGCAGGTGGAAGCAGCCTGAGGCCCTCACCAGATGCCACCCCCCCAGTCTTGAACTTTTTTAGCCATTAGAATTGTGAACAAGGTAAGTCTTTTTTCTTTACAAATTACCCAGCCTCAGGCATTCTTTTGTTCCAATGTAAAATGGACTAAGACAAGGGGAGCAAACTTTGTACTGTTCTCTAGATCAGAGGTTCCTGGAATTTCCCAGGCCTGAAGGCTCTAGTATAGATAAGTCAGATAGTGGATATTTATCACCCACTCAAGAAAGCAAATTGAAAGACAAATTAGCAAGACTGACATTGGTAAATAATTAACCATGAATTTCAATTATACTTAAGGATAAAAAAAAAAAAGAGGAAAGCTACCATTTCCACATTTCAATGTCTTAATCATTATTCACAATAAATTACAGGAGTCACCACCTGGTAACTTATCTGGTCCATCAGGGTGAAAGTACTCAAGGCCTGGGGAATGTCAACTTGGAGCAAGGGAAATGGCTCCTATTTGGATGCAGGGACTCAGCAGGAAATAAGCTGAATCAGGCCATTTCCAGAGGCCTTACAACAGATAAGAGGGGCAGCCAACCAGAAGGCTGGTTGCTCCCTATCCATTCCCTCACCCCCACTCTTTGCCTGCAATCAATCTGGCCTCTTAGAGCTATTGACCAGGCTGCCTGAAAGTCATTGCCCAAATTCCATCTCCTTTCAAATCCATTTTCCTTGCCTCAGAGAGAGCCAATTGGATTTCTCAATTATCAAATTGTACAGTCATGAGCTTATATACTTCCAAGAGGTAATACAGTGTAACTTTCTTTTCTGTGGAAATGTCATATTGGCTCCTTGGGGGAGTGAATGGAATATTTAAAATACTCTCAGTCTCTATGGGCCATTAAGAGGAATGCAAAGATGGAATGTGACTTTGCTGAGGCTGTAATAGAAGCCTATGTTCTTTAGGAAGCTCCGAGGCAGTTTGCTTCACTGATAACATCACTACCTAAGATTATCTATTTCTCTTCCCACTTTTCTACCTGGATAAAAAAAGTACACATGCCAATAAAATTATTTTTCTTAGCACATGTCTTTGATACACACAGCTAATTTTGACAATGTTTGGGTCATGGGGGTGGTAGATAATTTAGCACCTTTAAGGCTAATTAAATCAGCATTGCCTATTTATTTGTTTTAAATAATAAAAGCAACTCCCATATGTTGGATCTGTACTTTGTACCAGGCTATACTAATAAACTTTTAAAATGCTATATTGAGAGAGGATACTGGAGAGGGGCAAGGTTGGAGAGAACAGGTCTTCTCAGGGAGACCACGAGGATGCACCTGCAGGGCCCTCTCCATGGTGATTCAGCTCTTGGGAATTTGTGGGTTTAATGTCCTGGAACTTGGAAATTTCCAAGTTCTGTGAAATCCTGTAGTTCTGTAGGGGCTGGAGTAGCATCTCCTGCTTGATTCAAACTGGCCAATGGGAACGGTACTTGTGAGGTGGAACTTTTTGACTGTCAATAAAAAGGGAAAGCCAATCGGGGAGCGTGGCCATTTGGAAATCTTCTATGCCGTAAGCTACCGGCCGATGAATAAAGCCCTTCCTCTTATAACCATGGTGTTTGGGTGCTCTTTCTCTCCGTTGGGCCTCATCTTCCTGCAACAGTATCACATAATTTCTTTAATTGACCCCAAGTAACGTGAGACAATTTCAGTGTCTGGAAGCCAGAGTTTATTAGCTCCTGTGGAAATATAAGCATAGCTTCTTCCTCAATGTAATATAGTAGCTGGTATCCATACATTCTTAATTACATTTTTGTAATAAACTGGTTGATTAAGAAGGGGTGAGGTCACAGTTATCCAATGTTTATAAGCTGGTATTTCATTTTTCTCATTTATATTTAAAAAATTTAAGGTGATAAGAGCTGAAGATCTATTTCTAAGGGTGATGTTATACTGTTCTCCTCCCCCCCTTTTTTTTTAATTTTAAAAACATTTCCTTTAACTTTTGATTTTGTCTTTTAAGAATAGCTTGTTCAGTGCTATTACCTGGAATTCCTGCGATATGTTTGATATTGTATAATTTTAAAAAGACTCGACATTTTTTTAGAGATATAAGCAAATCCATTATCTGTTCTACTGAATGATTTAATTGATGAAGTGCTTTAGATATTTTTAGAAGGAGGGGCTGCTGCCCCCACCCAAACCAGTTTATTGGTTTTCCATTGCAGAGAGATGGCAAAGCGCTGCGGGCAGTGGCCTCTAGGCAATATCCTCCCATAAAGTGGGAAGTCCAAGGCCTGTCTTATTATGACCAATTCAAATTACTTTAGGCTCAACCTTACAATGAATTCTGCCGCTTCTAGGATAAGGCCAGACTGGATAGAATGCTGGTGGAGAGGTTGGGGTAATTTTAGGAACAGCAGGAGGAACTGCAGTAGTGGGCCTGAAAGTTTCTACATATTGAGGCCCAGTTTGCTGCTTTTCTAATTCCTGAAGCCACTTTTCCATGGACAAAAAGTCTTCAGTAAGTAACTTTTTAAGACTCCTAAAGTCTTCCACATCAGAGACATTGGTAATAGTATAGTCAAAATCAGTTTCAATATGCTCTTGATCAGACGAATCCTTGCCTGGGGGGCAATGTGTAGAACAGCCCATCCCATCATGACTTTTCAAAGGTACATCATATGTAGGTTGTTCAGCACATACTGCCTATGTTAGAAATAGACTGCAATGGTTCTAAAGTTCTTGTAATTAAATAGTATTCAGTTTAAACTTTTTAACTGGTAAATTCTCCTTGCTGGTATGCTCTTCTTTTTTTTTTTTCTTTCTTTTTTTTTTTTTCTTTTTTTTGCAGTTTTAGGTGGGGCTGGGTTTGAGCCCACCACCTCCAGCATAAGGGGCCAGTGCCCTACTTTTTGAGCCAGAGCACCACCCAAAATGTTCATTTTTTTTTTTTGCAATTTTTATTTTAATTTTTTAGAGACAGAGTTTCACTTTGTTGCCCTCGGTAGAGTGCTATGAGCAACCTCCAGATTCCTTGGCTTAGGTAATTCTCTTGCCTCAGCTTCCTGAGTAGCTGGGACAACAGGCACCCACCACAACACCTAGCTATTTTTTTTGTTGTTGTTGTGTTTCAGCCAGGCTGGGTTTAAACCCACCTCCTTTGGTATAAGGGGCCGGCACCCTACTCAATGAGCCACAGGCGCCGCGCAATGTGCTCTTTTAAGAGTTGTTCCTATCTTTCTCCACGCTTTCATATTTAGTTACCATCCTAAATAATTCCATTAGAGTTGGAGTCTTCATAGAGACTCCTGTTGTTTGCAGTTTGAGCAAAACATATTGTTTTGTAATAACCGAGCCCCCAGCCCCTAACCCCCAGGACTAGCAAGAAATGTAACAAACCCCATATATTTGTAAAAAGAACTTCTCCTAAGCCTATTAGCCTCAGTGCCCACCCCCCCATAAGGGAGAGAAGTTAAGTTATGGGAAGAAGCTCAAGAAGATAAGGGAAGAAAGGGAGGGAGGGGTGAGCCCTGGGTGAAAAAGGGCTGAAGTTGGTTTAAGGCCCAAGTTGTTCTTGGAAACTTACCCATTACTCCTCATTTGATGATGTGTGAGTTAATGTATCTTAAGTTAGCATGTACCCCCACCTTGAATTGTGTAACCCCTTATAATGTACCCCATCTTATGATGATGAAGTAATGTGTATCTTGTGATCTATGAACCAATATGTACCCTCACCTTGTGACCCTGCTCTAACTGCTATCATTGGCTTCTGTATTGCACTAGCTTGCTGACCCTGCAAAATAATGGTATAAAAAGGCACTTACCTGCCAGTCAGGTGCTGAACCTCTGTGGTGTTCCAGCCTGCGTGCAGGAGTAATAAGTTTTATCAATTATTGCATCAAAGTGGGGTCACCTTTTTATCTCCATGGCTCTATCCCATTTCAGTTTCTTTATGGAATTATTTTTACCTATTATACCTTTATTTATTCCAAAGAGCCTCACAAACCCACGTGATCATTACTTCTTTGGTCTTAATCGTCTGTGACTTACCTTGGGCGTAAGCTGCTTTGTCTGGAGTGTGGAAGTAGGGTTTCCCTGAAGAAGCTGGCCAGGCTATCCTCACGAAGAACACCCTTTGTACCCTTCTCACCCTGCTTGCTGCGCCAGAATGTTGCCCTAAGGGTGTTGCCGTTACGGTCTCACTGAAAAGCCATGTCTGAAGAATAAGAACGCTTATTGAAATTATGTTTTAAATAAAGGTGACCATCTGCCTGTTCAGGCAAAATGGCAACTTTATTTATTTATATACGGAATCTGGTGCATGAGCACTATGCAGCAATGACCTCATTAATATTCATTACAATCCCTCTGCACATGTGCATTGGACATCAACGACTTCATTAATCCATTTGAACATCTTATGACCCCCCGCCCTGTAAGTAGTTTCTCCCTAATAATCTGATAGTCCACTCAACATACACCTTTAAGCATAACCCTTTCAACATAACCCGGTTTAACCTAACTTAATGAAGAACATGTTGTCAGTTATTACTTTCTTTGTTCTTATTTGATGAAGCCTGAGGCTACCAGGGAAAGAGAGGATTTGAATGTCTGTTCTACTGACCATGCCATTTGGAGGCCATTACTATGAATCTTTAAGCAAAGCATAGAGAAACTTCTTGGGCATACAGGAATTTGTGTGTAAACCTCTGCTCCCATGTAGGCCTTAAGTCAAGGTTTTTTTGCTGGTAACTTTTATAAGGAATTCTCAGGCTTGACTTCTCAAAAGCCTTTCATGAGCCCAGGTTTCATCTGTGCCATTAGATACCTATATGCATCAGGTAAACTTCTCTTCTCTTGAGGTTCCCCCTAGCACATTTCCATTCCTGGACCTGTCAGCGAGCAACCTTTGTCACTTACCACACATCAGGAAAAGTTACTGATGGGTATCTGGCCAGTTTTCCAAAGGGCTTTTTCATTGGCCTTATAAAGTCAACCCTTAATTCCTTAATGCAGTCTGGAAATGCTATTCCAGTCAAAGCCTTGGTCATGTTAGGCCCGCAACTAATATGGTCACATGGGATTCTGCCTCAGTTTCTCACAAGTATGCCTGCACAAAGTCTTTCACTGATCTCTCTCAAATGGCATTTTTGGCCAGAGGCATATAGGCATTTTGCCTATACTCCTGGTGGAGAGGGTCAGGGTCAGGGTGAGCTCGTCCTAACTTCTCAAGCATATTGCCAGAGTCAGCAGATGTGTGCATCTGCTTCAGCAGTGCTGTTTCTCCTGGCCCACAGCACCTGGGTGGAGGCTGAGGGCTGGGGACCTGGATCCAATTCTACCAACCAGGTACAGATGCTCTCGGTGGGGGATGCAGCACAGGCCAGCATGGGATGCCCACCAGGGGAGAGGACACATCAAAGTTGTGTCTTCATGGAGTGAAAGAGCAAAGTCATCAGGAAGCCAACAGGTCTTGGCCTCAGTCCTGTCTGCAGAGAGTCCTGACATCTCGCTCTGGCTCCTGGGTTCTGGGCAAAGGCCAGGTGTGGTCCAGGCTGACTCAGGTGCCAGGGCAGGGCCTGGGGGAATGAGTCTCTAATTCATAGTCACCAGCCTAGAGCCTGGAGCCAAACCTCCCACATCAATTCCCAGGCCAATTCCTCCCTTCATTTACTGAATACACATTAAGGTGCCAGTGTGATTGGGACACAGCCATCAAAGTCACCAGCAGGACGTGCAAGAAGAGGGGAGGAGAGGGAGTTGCAGCCACTCAGCTGCCTAGGCCAGCCCCATGGGTCAGGGAGGGCCTGCCAGGAGAGGTAGCCATCAAGCTGAGCCTGAGGAGGAGGAGGAAGGAGCACATGGGGGTACAGGGAGGGATGCAGGCAGGACAGCAGTGTACATACAGCCGGGGCTCAGAGCTGGGGCCAGCAGAAGGACCAGCACAGGAGAGAGCTCTGGAGAGTGTGGGCAGTGGCCACCAAAAGGAGGGAAGGGAAGACTCTGGTGGCTACAGCCAGATGCCAAGGCTGGCCCATTTCCAACTCACAAAAATTTCTAAGTTGCAGGAGGGACCCTTGAGTTCTCACCTCTGAGGTTTGACTCACCTTCCTCTTTTGTCTCCAGCTTTTCCTCCCCAATTCCAGCAGGAGGAAGGGGGCAGAAAAACCATGGCCTGGTCAGGAAGCGTCTCAATCTGGAACAGTGGTGGTGATGGTGGTAACGTCCCCCAGGGGTACCTGGCAATGTCTACAGATGTTTTGTGTTGTCACAACTATGTGTGTGTGTGTGTGTGTGTATGCTAGCATGCTACGGCTGTACGGCTGTCTGGCGAGTGGAAGCCAGAGATGCTGATAATTGGGCCTCAAATGTCATTACTGCTGAATAGCCAGCCCTACCTGGGGCTTTTCCACCAAGATGCATGGGGATGGGGTGGGGAAGGGGAGGCCAGGTGGATGAGGTATTGGGGTGGCACCCACAGTGAGACCATGCATCTGTGCAGGTGCAGGCAGGAGTGTCATGGGCAGTGGAGAAGGAGATGTGAGAGGGGTGAGTGAGGGGGAGGGATGTGCCCTGGTGGGCTGTGAGGGCAGGTCCCTCCAACAGGTGACACCTGTGAAGACTATCTGAGGCAGGGGTGCAGAGTGGAAAAGACCTCAGGAGGAGAGGGAGGCCTGAGGGAAGGGGCAAAACAGATGGCTTCGCTCAGCCCCCCCCAGCCCCCCCCCCAGGTAGCACTGAGGGGAAGGGTAATGGAGGTGGAGTAGCCCTGGAGACCTGCGGTGGAGAAGTTGAGAAGGGAAGCACGGGGCTGCACGGATGCCAGGGGACGCCTCTGGGTCCGCGCTTGCCCTATAGGTGAGAGGACAGAAGACCAGCATTGGGCAAGCCCTGAGAGGTGGAAGGGAGGGAGATGATGGTTCCCAAACGACCCTGTAAACAAAAGAGGAACCACCTTCTAGCACTGGATTCTCATCCATCTGGCCTCAGTGGCGCGCCCACGCGGCTCAACCTCAAGGGAGAAACCCAGGTGCGGAGGTGTGCGGTGGTGCACACCTGGATGACTGGTGGGCTCCATACCCACCTGGCCCTCTTGACCACCTAGGAAGGAGACCGCACACCTGGTTTCAGACCCATATCCCAAGGGGAAGGGGCCTCATATGGGAAAGGCGTAGTTGAAAGGACAGGGTCTGGGAGGGTGGGGACGGGAGCTGCCCGGGTCGCTAAAGCCGGTGGGCGAGGCCTGCCTTCCACGCGCGGCTCTGTGCAGCGTGCGGAGCGGGCCGCCCCCCCTCCCAGAGAAGGCGCGGCTCGGAGCGCGGGCGGGGCCTCTCAGAAGTAGGCGTGGGTTCTGGGGCGGGGTCCTCCATTACGGGGGCGCGGCCCTGGGAGGGGGGGGAGGGCGGGCTTCCAGAAAAGAAAGCGCTGGTCCTGGGTGGGGCCTTCTGAGAAGAGGTACGGGTCCTGGGGCGGAGTGGGGCCTCCCAGACGGAAGGCACGGGTCGTGGGATGGAATGCGGCCACCGTTGGGAGCGGGGTCTAAGCGCTGAACTGCGCCTACTCTGGGCGCGGCTTGGGCGCAGGGCGGGACCTCCTGCGGAGGGGCGTGACTAGAACACTGGGGCGGGGACTCGGGGCGGGGCCGGGCCAGAGGTCCATACTTAATCAGCCCGGGGGAGCCCAGCGTCCCCGCCATGGCTCTGAAGCGTGTCTGGTCATCCTTATGCTCCGGGCTTCCCCGCCTCGCCCCACTGTCCACGGCACCGGCGGCTCGCGAGCAGTCCGCCGCGGGCCCACGGGCTGTGTCGGTATGTGGGGTTGCTGAGACCGTACGGCCGCCGGTGCCCTCTGTGGACTTCGGCAACGCGCAGGAAGCGTACCGCAGCCGGCGTAGTTGGGAGCTGGTGCGCAGCCTGCTGGTGTTACGCTTGTGCGCCTCGACCACGCTGTTGGCACGCCACGAGCAGGTGTGCGGTGGGCAGGCGGGGCGGGCGCCCGGGGTCCTCTGTTGGTCGAGGGAGACGTTATGGAGTTTGCAGTTGTTAAGCCGAAGTCTGTTGAGCATCACCTGTAGCTTGGGAGCCAGGAAGGGAGGCGTTTTCTGCATTCACTTTCCAACTTCGGGGATTTTCTTGTCAGTTACTACTGCCAACTAAACCAAAAACTGTTTTAAGTTTTAAGGAATATATCATTTGGAGTACAGAATTGTCACCTAGAATTTATAACTTAGTCTTTCATGTTACCCCTAGAGAAGTCTAGGGCATTCAAGGCTTCAGGGCCTGGGACCCCAGAGCTCTGCAGGCGGGGACCCAGCTGCTTACCAGGCACAGCCACTCTGGACAGCGTTGGGGACAGAGGGGAAGACTCTCCAATGGCCAACCTTAAACTTGCACTTGGTAACTTTAAAATATGTGAGGGCTTTACAGGAGTGACAAGCAGAAGATCACAGTGTAGGGGAATTAGGTATGTTGAGGTGACCCTGGGAAGAGCTTTCAGGGGTCAAGTTGTTGGCAATGGAGTCTGGTGCTACTGCTTCCTCAGGTAAGACTGTGCTGACATTGGCAGACTGCCCCTCTTGGCCACTTGGGAAGTTCTTGGGAAGTCACAGGTTAGTTTGCTGGTGAGAGGTGAGGGCAGAAGTCCGCACACTCAGAATCAGGTGGCTGTGAGACCAGTGGAGGTATGCGTCTGAATCCCAGGGGAGGCTCATTGTTAGCTTTGGAGCCCAGGACAGATGGTAGCAGGAGTAGGGAGGCAATAGAAGTAGGGCTGGACTGAGTAGCTGGAGGCCTTTGGGAGGCCAGTCTCTGTGTTGGTGCAGATTTTGGAGGTTAAGCCCTGCCTGTGGAGAGCCAGACCAAGGGGGCAGGAGGGTGAGAAGAGACATTCCTGGTGAAAGAACCTGGGGGGGGGGAGGGGAGGTGATGAGGACCCTCTGGGAGAGTACCAGCATCTAGGAAATAGCAGCAGGTCCTGGTGATGTTGCAATAGAAAGGGTGACACATTGGGGGCAGAAATGCTAGGGGAGGGAACAGCCAATGCTAGGACCTCTGTGGAGGGCAAGGACAGGTGCATTGGGTGGCTGCCAGGTGGGATGGGGCCAGCAGAGCCGGAGCCATGCCTACCCTGTGGCTTCCTAGGAGGGAGAGAGGGTGAGAAACCAGGCCAAACTTCTCTAGGCTAAGTGCTGAGCTTTCTTACCCAGATTCAAAACTAGTCATCTCACTGAGTAGCCAGCAGAGCTGGGGCATGGGGTTTGGTATCCAGCTTGCTGGGGGAAGTGAGTCCCAGCACCTTGATGCTAGCCATGGGAAGGATGTGTTGGCTCCACTGTCATTGGGGTGCTTGCCTGGGCATGAGCTGGGGGTCATGGAGGGTACTGTGGGTACCTGGAAGAGATAGAGCATCCTGTGACAACTTTTTTCAGACTCCCCTCAGGACCAGCCTGTGCCCTGGGAACCCCTTTGTAGAGTCTGTGCTGTTTTCATTGCTGGTGGTCCCACAGGTGTTAGTGGCCTCAGCACCTGGTGCTGGAAGCATCTGGCCTGTTCAGGCTGTGAGCATGGGAGCTGCTCACCAGAATCTGGTCCTTGGGGCAGCCTCCCTCACCCTACAGCAAAAAATTTGACCTACAGCAATAAATTCCTCCACAAACAGGGTTTGTGAGGCTGTGGCTGGGAAAGTCTGGGCTGTCAAACCTGCCTGGAGGAGCGTCAGGCTATGGGTACTGAGGTTTGAGCTGCAGCCTTGGATGGGGACTATGAGGGACTCTGTTGGGGCCTGTACTTGCCTGAAAGCAGGCCTTCTTAAGGAGCTTCCAGGAAGTCCAGACTTTCCCTGACAGCAGTGCTATGCTTGGGTGTGAGGTGTGGCAGCAGAGAGGACAAGAGCAAGGGGCATAGTGGCTCCCTGGGGGGCAAAAGGGAGGAAGAACAGGATCCAGGGTCAGTGTATCTCTGTACATGTGAGTCACAGTAGAAACAAGTGAAAGACTCACATGCAGATACAAGTTCCTGCATCCTCAAAAGATCTCCATGGGGAGAACAGGTGGGGCTTCTTTGGTTTCAGTGGTGTCTCGCTGGAACACCACGACACCAGGATGGTTTTACACTTTGGAGCCTGCTTTAAAATTGCCAGCCAGATCATCTGCTTCCGCAGCCTTGTGCCAGGAGCTTCCAAGCATGGCCCCTCCAGGTCCTACCTGTCCTGACTTTGGAATAAAGTGTTCCTGGAGCCAGTGCAGCCTAGCTGCTGCCCCTTCATTGAGCATTGGCTGTGGCAAGGGGGAGCAGTTAGTTACCTAGTGATGGCCTAGTTCTGCACAGGAAGTTCACTGGTTTTCCCTACTGCAGGCAGTCACATCCTTGTGGTGTGTTTCTGAGGGTGTCGTTAGTGCTGGTGTGGATGAGGTCAAGAGCTCTTTTCTAGAGCTGAATGGTGGTTTCCAGGTCCCCATTTCTGCCCCACCTGCCCCACCTTTGATATATCTAAGACCCATGTTTTCCTGGGTTCTGCCTGGCAGGGAAAAGGCTGCTCAGTGAGACCTGGAGGCCTGCCTGTGTCCCCCCCATGCTCACTTGCCAGTTTCTAATTCTCTTTATGGAAGAAAAAAATTCAATACAGTCAGATGCTGGGCAGAGGCTGCCTGGGAAACCCTGGTCCCTGGGGCTTCCAGATGCTACACACAAGGGCAGCTGAGAGGCACTTCCACAGGCTCTGTGCCTCTGTGCAGTTAAGGAAGAAGGCAGCAGGCCACATGAGCCCATGGGCCAGCTCAGGGTTGCTGGGGACTAGCTCATGGAGGAAGGTGTTTGACTCGCTGATGCTTTGGCTTAGACTAGAGGTTGTTCCTAAAACCCTGGTCCCAAGAGATGCTCTCTATGACAAAGTGGTTCTAGTATCCATTGGACTTGAGAAACCCTAGGTTCTTCCTGTCTTGTGGCCGAGTGGCAGGGGGGTAGTGGACATAGGGGCTTCCACACAGGGTGGTGTGTGCTTCAGGCATGACATGTGGCCGTCCCAGCCCCTCAGACTCCTGCTGTCACCATTTCTTCTGTCTGGCTGCACCTCCCCACAAAGCTCCCAGTTTAGCCTGTCCCTCCTCAACTTGTGGGCTTTCCTCCCCCTTCCCCTTTCTGAGTCATGTGAAGGTGCTCCTGTTTGGGACACCTCCTGCAGGGTGTGAGCTCCTGGTTGGTTTCCCTAGTTGTGTCCGGTCATGAGGACTGCTCCTGGCAGCAGCAGCTCTGGACGCTTGAATGAACCATGTTGTGAAGTGATTGGGGGAAAGAGCTGGGTGATTTCTGGGCAGTGTCTTCCTCAGGGGCACATCTGTCCATGTGGCTGGCCAGCCCTAGAGGACATGCCACACCCCCACTGGCCCTGAGGTGGGCAGGGCAGTCATCTCATAGGCCCATGCAGATGGTTCCTGGACTCACAGTTCTCAGCTGGGCCCACCGCACTCCCACTGAGCTCGCACTCAGACCAGGTTTTATGTGTGTTCCTTGTTTAGCATTAGCAAGCCATTTGAGGGCTGGCCTCATGCCAGCCTCAGTGTTTTAGGGACTTGGAATAAGACTGAACCAAATACTGAAAAATCTGGGAACTTGAATTCTAGAAAGTCTCGTCAGATCTGCCTTCTTCCCAGTGGAATTGCTGAAGTGCAGTTACAGAGAATGTTTGGAAAACACCCAGTGCTGACCCCAGGGAGTCTCTTTACTCACCAAGCAGTGGTCAGGCAGAAGCCCTATGTATGGTGGGGACAACCCATGAGTGGGCCCTGTGGGGGTGGCACTTAGGCCAGAACAATGTGCTCGAGGTGTCAGGGATGGAGCCCTGCTCTGGGTGGGGGCTGACGTGGTTGATGCTGTGGTGTGTGCAGAAGCCAGCTGCTTTGGTGGCCTTTGCCAAAAAGTTGACGGTGTGAGCTGAGTCTGCCCCAGGAGACTATGTTGAGGCCCTGTGGTTGGAGTGAAGTATTGGGGTCAGGGAAAGCCGGAGTATCCCGTGGGGAGGGGGAGGCCAGGGCAGCCCTGGATAGCTGTTTCGCTTTGTCTTTCAGCTGCTCCACATCACCAGGAAACTCCTGGGGCAAAGGCTGTTTGATAAGCTCATGAAGATGACCTTCTATGGGCAGTTTGTGGCTGGCGAGGACCAAGAATCTATCCGGCCCTTGATCCAGCACAACAGGGCTTTTGGTGTCGGTTCCATCCTGGACTATGGCGTGGAGGAGGATCTGAGCACCGAGGAGGCTGAGCGCAAGGAGATGGAGTAAGGCATGCCCCAAGGGTACAGGCATGGTGGTGGTGACCTCAAATCACCCCAGAGCTGTTGAGGGTTGATGGTGTCATGTCCACTGCTGGGCTTTAGCCTGGGCTGGGCTGAGGTGAAGGTGGGAAGAGTATGGTCAGCCCCTTGCTGACGGCTCTCCTGGCTTCTGCCCGAGTTCCTGCATTGTCATCATGCCTGTGACAGCTCTGGGCTCTCAGGTGTGCTTGAGGCCTGAGCAGGGTTGAGGGTTGGGATCAGGCAAACTGCAGTCCCCAGCTTTGTCCAACCCCCCACCTGGTCTTGTGTGGTTTGCAGGCTGAGAATGGTTTTCCCAATTTCAAATGGTTGAAAAAATCAAAACAGAAGTACTATTTTGTGGTACATGAAAATTGTGTGAAGTTCAGTTTGGTAGGAGCAGAGTTGAGTAGTTGTGGCAGAGGAGCTGAGAACAAGTGAAAGGTGGCTGCCCACACAGATGTTTGCCACCCTCTGTAGGAGGCCAGTGTGGCTCCCTGCTCTGTCCTCCCTCTCTGCTGGAGGGATTCCTTACCACAGGCGGAACTGCCCAGACTTGTCAGGCCCAGCCTGCCCTGAGACAGTTTCCTCCTTGCAGATGGGCGTGGAGCCTCCCAGGCTCCACCCCTGCCTGGGTGTTCATGGAGAAGGGAGGTGCATTCAGGAGCTGATAGGCCTGAGTCTCTTCCCAAGGTCATCACCCTGCTGCTGGACCCTTTCCCTGGGTGGTGAGTGTAGGTAGGACAGGGACTAGCTCCTTTCAGCAGGAGATAATGACAGGCTAATGCTAGACAGGATAGCACTTTCATTGGGAAGTGTCTGTGCTGGTGCCTGTTTGCCTCCAGGCCAGGCCCTCACTGGGATTTGGTGCCCTGACAGCAGCTGGGCCAGATGCAGGTGAGGCCTGGGGTACCTCAGAGTGGACCCTGTCAGGCTTGGTATTTACTCTGCCCCTCCCAGCTGGCTGGCCTGGGTGTGGAGGGAAAAGTAGTCACATGAGGCCTCCAGCCCTGGGGACAGAATGTCCCTGCTTCTTACTAAAGCAGGCCAGCAGGGGAGGATTGGGCAGAGGGGCCTGCCCTGTGATTGGCTATTTTGAAGGCGGAGTGCCCCAGCCTGAGGACCCCCATGTTCCTAGCAGGGCCCCTGTTGAATAACTAATGGGCTGTGTGTATTCAACTGAGTGCTTGTTGGTTTCACAATGGGCTTTTCACTTTCAGAAGAGATTCCTTTCCCAGGACCCTGCCTGGCTTCCTTGCTGCCCCACAGGGAATTTTAGAGGTGGGCCAGCCTGCACCCTGACAGGGGCCTGCCCTCATCTACCTCCCCCACTCCCCCCCCACCATGTGCCTTTGGGAGCCTGAGTCCTTTGCCTGGCCAAGGCTGTGCCTCCCCATCTGCTGCTGGCAGATGCAGTCTACAGGAGCACTGCTGCGGTTATGAGACAGGCATGGCCATCCGTTCCCATCTGCCTGGACCATGGGGGCAGAGCTGGGCTTGCAAGTGTGGGTTCCATGTCCACACTGGTGGGGCTCACCTGGCTCACTGGTGGAACCAGCCATGCAGACCCCAGTGTGGGGATCTGCTTCAAGTGTCCTCGGTGAGGCCTAGAGATCCATCTCCCTCATCATGTTTCTATCCCAAGGTCCACAGAGTTGACTCTAGGAAAAGCAGCAGAGGCCATCACCCCAAATTAAGGCCACTGGGGGATGCCAGGTCTGTGAGCAGCACAGGAAGGATAGAGGTATCTGAGCATCTGGCCAAGGGAGGAGGAAGTGACAGGAGGCTGGCAGGTGTGCCACCCTGGAGGAGGGGTGGGTTGTGCTTGCCGGAGGTCTGTGAGAATGCAGAGATCAAGGCCTGGCCATAGCCCAGGAGAGGAGGCCCATGGAGCAAGGGGCCAGGGTGTCTTCCTGATGGTGATGTTGTAAGGGTTCCCTGGGTGGCATAGACAGCAGGTGTCTGACTGTGCAAGTCCAAGGCTGGCTGGAGGGGCCTGGGCCCTGGTCCCCAGGCTGGCCAGCAGCCTGCCTGGAATGTGTGCAGTATCTGACCTTGAGTGAGGGGATGGGGAGGCAGGGGTGGTTCCCCTCGGTCCCATTTGTTTCAATCAGGCACCAGGCCACAGGCTGCCCAGAGGGACCCCCCAACCCCGTTGCACTGTTTCCTCCCCTGTCCCAGCAGCCTCTGTGTGAGGTGTCTGCACACCTGTGCCATTCTATGCACTGTGTTCTGGTCATCTGGTCAAGGCAGCATTGTGGGGGGGGGGTGGCTAGGGGAGCATCAGAATGTGGTACTCATCCCTGCTCAGGGCCCCAGTGTGACCATTCATCCTTCCACCTCTAGAATCCTATGCTCACCCATGTCAAATGCTGCAGCTTCCCTGTGAAGGCTGCACCCTGATCTGGCAACATCCTGGGTGTGGAAAGCCAAGTGTCTTTACCTGTCCCAGCTATGTGCAGGGTGCAAGCTCTCCTCCTACCCTCCATGGGAACATGACCCCGGGCCTGCCTAGGAACAGCCTCATGACTCACCAGCTAGACCTAGTGGGATTGTGGCCCTGTCCCTGCCTAATGGTATCTGCTCTGAGACTGGGCCACCCCTGACCACTGTAGATGTTGGGCAGTTAGCTCGACTACTCTGCTTGCCTGTTTCTAAAGCCCAGGAGGTTTCCAGATGGAAATAGTGGTAGCCTTGGGCTGTTTCACGTGGCTGAGCATGTGGGAGCAAGAAAGGGAGTGGCTCCGCTTCTGGCCTACAAGGATGGATGGATGAGCCAGCTATGGGAATGCTGAGGGCTTCTGAGATGACCTGTGCCCTGGAAGGTGGTTGGCCTCCTATAGGCAGTTGCCTATGTATAGGCGAAATGCCTATATGCCTCTGGCCAAAAATGCCATTTGAGAGAGAGCAGTGAAAAGACTTTGTGCAGGCATACTTGTGAGAAACTGAGGCAGAATCCCATGTGGCCAGGTTAGTTCCGGGCCTAACATGACCAAGGCTTTGACTGGAATAGCATTTCCAGACTGCATTAAGGAATTAAGGGTTGACTTTATAAGGCCAATGAAAAAGCCCTTTGGAAAACTGGCCAGATACCCATCAGTAACCTTTCCTGATCTGTGGTAAGTGACGGAAGTCACTTGCTGACAGGTCCAGGAATGGAAATGTGCTAGGGGACCTCAAGAGAAGAGGAATTTACCCAAAGCATACAGGTATTTAATGGCACAGATGAAACCTGGGCTCATGAAAGGCTTTTGAGAATTCAAGTCTGAAAATTCCTTATAAAAGTTTCCAGCAAAACCCCCCTGACTTAAGACCTACGTGGGAGCAGAGGTTTCCCAAGAAGTTTCTCTATGCTTTGCTTAAAGGCGCCAGCCACATACACCTAAGGTGGCGGGTTCGAATCCCCAGCCCGGGCCCGCCAAACAACAATGATGGCTGCAACCAAAAAATGGCCGGGCGTTGTGGCGGGTGCCTGTGGTCCCAGCTACTTGGGAGGCAGAGGCAGG
>CAUYQV010029112.1:0-26572 GCA_963574575.1 Galagoides demidoff | reverse complement strand
TTTTTTTTTTTTTTTTTTGAGACAGAGCCTCAAACTATCCCCCTGGGTAGAGTGCCATGGCATCACAGCTCATAGCAACCTCCAACTCCTGGGCTCAAGCGAGTCTCCTGTCTCAGCCTCCCAAGTAGCTGGGACTACAGGCGCCTGCCACAACGCCTGGCCGTTTTTTGGTTGCAGCCATCATTGTTGTTTGGCGGGCCTGGGCTGGGGATTCGAACCCGCGACCTTAGGTGTATGTGGCTGGCGCCCCAGCTGCTTGAACCACAGGCGCCGAGCCCTCAGGCTGATCTTGAACTCATGAGCTCAGGCAATCCACCCACCTCAGCCTCTCAGACAGAGTGCTAGGATTACAGGTGTGAGCCACCACACTCAGCCTTTATTTATTTACTTTTTTTTTTTTAATTTTTTGAGACAGAATTTCACTATGTCACCCTCCGTAGAGTGCTGTGGCATCAGCACTGAGCCATTCTCTTGCCTCGGCCTCCCAAGTAGCTGGGACTACAGGCACTTGCCACAGCGCCCGGCTATTTTTTTTTTGTTGTTGCAGTTGTCATTGTTGTTTAGCTGGCCCGGGCCGGGTTCAAACCCGCCTGTGTATGTGGCTGGTGCCCTGCCCACTGAGCTACAGGCACCACCATAAATGTCCAGTTTTTTAGCAGTGTCTTCATAGAGAAGGAGCAATCACATCTGTGTAGACATAAGCAAAGGTCAAAACTGAGGCAACAGATCTCAAGATAATTTCCATTGAGGGAGTGGGCAGTAAAGGCTGAAGCATCATCCCTCTGGAGTCCCAAGGTGGAGAGGAGGCAACATTTATGAATCTCATCTGAACTAATTTGGCAGAACAAATGTCCAGTGACCTGTCTTGGTCTGGCTACATATTTCTCAACAGCATCAGGAGCTGGAGTCTCCCAGGCCCATGCTCTGGCCTCAGCCATCACCAGGATCAGATTTTACAGAAAATGATGTGCACACCTGCCTCAAACCACACGATCGTTCACCACAACCTCTTCAGAGCTGGTTCTTTTGGATCAGAAACCCAGGCTGCTGGTGCGGCACCTGTGGTTCAGGGAGTAGGGCACAGGCCCTATATACCGAGGGTGGAGGGTTAGAACTGGCCCCAGCCAAACTGTAACAAAAAATAGCCAGGCGTTGTGGCAGGCACCTGTAATCCCAGCTACTCAGGAGACTGAGGCAAGAGAATCGCCTAAGCCCAAGAGCTGGAGGTTGCTGTGAGCTGTGATGCTACTGCACTCTACCATGCGTGACAAAGTGAGACTCTATCTCTAAAAAAAAAAAGAAAAAAAAAAGAAAGAAAGAAAGCCAGGCTGCAGCCAGGAGCCTTTTCATAACATTTAGAATGCTCTGAGTACCTCAGTTCTAATCTGCAGGCCAGATATGGTATATCCGGAGCCTGAGGACCAGGTCAAGGTGTCCCTGAAGGGAAGTGGAGTGAGGAAAGTTCTGGGTGAGGCCCAGGAACAGAGAGAGGAGGGCCTGCCTGGGGAGTTCCCTGCAAAGGCGAGCCAGCCCCTCGGGAATGCCAGGAGGCAGGGGCAACACAAGGATTCAGGTCAGCCAGTCGGCTCCTGCCCTTTAAGCAAATACCAAGCTATTTGAGGGAAGAAATAAATATTGACAAAGGTGAGAAGCAGCAGCAAGGCCAGGTGGCTGAGATAGGGTCATCCAGGGAGGGCTGCAAGGAAATCTCAGACCCCTGAGCTCCCCTCCCCTGGGGCCTTGGAGAGGCCTCCCTCATAGAGACCCTGGGGGACCTTGAGGCTGGCCGGCGCCAGGACAGTGAGCCAAGCCAGGGCCTCTCTGCTCATGTTTGGTGAAGGTGTGGCCTAGGGGGTTAAACCCACAGGCATGAGTGTGAATCTCACTACTGTCTACCCTGTGCTGTGACTGGAAGGCCCTGAGTAAACACCAGTCCTGCTCCAGTGGGACACTCCTGGATGCCCCCAAACAAAGAGCCTGCTGGCATTGTGGGGGGGGAGCTTCTCTAAGTGTGGGTACAGGGCTCTCCTCAGAGACCTCTGGGGTGCTGGACAAAATGGTGAAACCTCAGCCCCTGGAGAGCAGTGGGGTGAAGGTCCGAAAGGCACCTGTCTACCACCTTCCCTGAATGTCCTGATACCTCAAGGTGGGGGCCCATAAGACCCACTAAGCAGAAGAGGAAGCTGAGCTCCAGACACAGGGAGTGAGGGGTACCCAGGGCGAGTCAAGGGGCCCAAGGGCTGGAGTGAACAGAGCTGCCTCTGTCCTGGCGGCTGGAAGCTCTAATCTCCCACCATAGTTGTCCAGATGATCCCAGCGGGCCACAGGGCTCAATTCACCTACAAGAAGGCTTCCTGACCCCTCCACTCCAGCCTGGGGTTGGGGGAAGGGAGTCAGTCCCCTGTCCCAAGCCCCTGGCTTCTAGCTATTCCTGCACTGACACTTTGGCAGACAGTGGGCACAGTGGGTGCAGGAGCTCAAGGGTGCCCCCAGGAATCTCTCCCACCTCCTCAGTCCTGCTGGCCCTCACAGGCCCCTCAGAACAGAAGCACGTCCCAGTCAGCAGCCCTGCTGTGGTCCCTGGGCTGCCTGCCCTTGGCCAAATGAGGGTCTTATAGCTGTCTATGAGCCACTCCCTGTGGCTGGGCCACAGCTGCATGGGGAGGGGGGTGGGCACGCCAAGCAGGCAGGGACTAGGAATGGAGGAGAGGTGCCATAGAGGAGAAAGGGGAGAATCTACCAAAAAGCAGGGGCCTGGGCAGGCAAAACCCAGCACTGGTCTACTCCAGCCCACCCCACCCCACACTTCTGACCTCCCCAGGACTGCTCTGTAGAGCAGAATCCTGCAGAATGCAGTGAAATCTCTTGTCTCTTTCCCCCACCATGCCTGGCTCTGCCTCTTCCTGAGCTCTGGTTGCCCTGAAGGGACTTAACCACTGCTTTTCTGTCCCCTGCCAGCCACTCCAACCTGGCTCCTCTCATGTCAGTGTATCTCTGTCCCACTGTCACTTGTTCATCCACTCAGCCTCTAGGCCTCGGGCTCCGGGTGCCTGCCACACCGACTGCCTGCCCAGCCACAGACACCCCTGTCCCCCCATGAACCATCCCCTGCTCAGTCCCTCCAGTGGCTCCTCCTCATCTGCCATCTAAAGTGTCACTCTGGTGTTGAAGACCCATCTAATCAGAATCCCAAATGCTACTGGCATTTAGTTATTATTCCACAAGCCAATTCTGATTATCCATGATAAAGCAGTATAAGTATCTCTAAATTCTGTAACTGTCTTAGAGATAAACCTACCTGTGGCCACTCATTTATTCCCCCATAAGATAAAGAAGACACCACCTAAAAAAGTAGGTGACTGTGTGTGTGCACGAGTTGTACACGCACGTAGGCTGGGGCATGGATTCACACAAGCGAGTGCAGGAAAAAGGCTGAGAAGGATTTGGGCGAACATCCTCTGGGACCCGCCATTGCAGCAATGTCATTTGCTTTCTGTCTTTCTACCTTAACATGTCATCGTGGGGAAATTTAAAAATAAATTTAAGAAACTTAACTGTGTGGACAAAAGACAGTTGGAAAAGGCACAAATCGTGAAGCTAAACCCACAGGCACGGGTGTGACTCACCACTGTCGACCCTGTCTGAGCCCTGGTTTCTCACCTGAAAAGTGAAGGATTATAGTAAATTGCAAAAGTGGCTGCAACCTTTGGAACGCTTCCCATCAAAAGATGGAGTTTATTTTCCCAGTCCTTGAATCTGGCCTGCCCTTGTACATTGCTTTTGTTCACAATTGGACAATCCCATCACTTTCCTCAGATGCCTCTTCCCCTAACACACGAAGTCAGGAAGGATTGGGTCTCTTTTGTCCACTGTGACTCGCAGTGACCAGCGCCTAGTAGGGGCTCACATATCTGTGGAACAAGTGAGCTGGCCCGGTGCCCAGGTGCCTCAGCCCAGCTGGCCACGCACCACTGAGTTAGACGCACTCTGGGCATTGCCCCACCTGCCACCTTGCTCTGGGCCAACACTCCCTGAATCACGGTGGTCATTGCATTCAAATAACCTTTGGAGTGTAAAAGGGACTCCACACCTACCTACTTGGTCCTTCAGATGAGGTAACTACCTGAATATGAGTGGTGGGTACTAGGAGGTGCCATTCCCTTGACTACTGGACAGAGGTGTCTCCTCCTTCCACCAAGGGCCAACGCACTCAGGGGACTCTGGTCTGTGCCTTTTCTTCTCCTTCCAACCTGCACTGAGGCCTGAATTGTCCCTAATGTGGTGAGAACAAAAGCCCACCCCACAGTGAGAAACTGCGACAATTCTAACACCCCATTAAACAGACTTACATCATTTTAAGGAGCGCCAAGGGAAGAGAAAACAGCAGGGGCTGTTACACCTGGCCTAGGGTGCCCAGGATGCTCTGAGCATGGGGGAGATTGAGGAGGAGGGACAAAGGGGAGGATCCCCTTTGACAGCCTCACCTACCTCCGACCCTGGTCAGAAGCGCTCCTGCTCAGTACCCTGCCAGCTCAGCAGCCCGCCCTGCCTCTGGGTGCCTCCGGGGAAACCCTGTGCCCTCGGGAGGAGACGGCAGACCCAGGGCCTCTGAGCCTCACTGCCACTGCTCAGAAGGGGGGTTGGGCAGAAGCACTTTATGGGGTGGTGGCCACAGGAGGAGATTGTACAGGTGAGACAGGTCTCCAGCAGGCTGCCTTGGGCCTCTGAGGACCTGTGTCAGTCCTGATCCAATTCATTCCATGGGGATGAGTGCCAGGACCCACCAGCTCCTGTCCTTCGCTAGATGAGGGTCACGTCCAGGGCACCAACCCTGGGCATTCACAACCCGGTGGAACATGCCCCTTGGTCAGAGATGCCCTCGGACAGAGAGGCAGGCAGATCCAGAGTAGAACACTGCTAGGTGTGCAGGAGGGAGCTGAAGGTGGCCTGCTGGGCCAGGGCCCTGGGGACAATAGGGAATAGCATTGGCAATCCCAGGGGACCTGCAGGTCCCGGCACCAGAGGACAGAGAGCAGAGGATGACGCTCTAGAGAGACACTTCAGCAGAGGAGGCCAGGTAGGAGTAGGTGGGAACTGACTTTTCCAAGCCCACTTGGGTGAATGGCTTTGCTCACACAGACACCTAGCACGGGGCTTGCACTTTCAGGGAGCAGATCACCCTGAGAAAGCAGGGGCCGAGCCACCACAGGAGAGCTGCCTAGAAAAGCCTGCATGTAGAGACGGGACTCCTGGAATAAGCCTTCAGACCACTGGCTCCACCTGCAAAGGTACAGACAGCAGACAGCATGGGCTGAGGGCCTAGGGCGCACAGCTGTAGCCTGGAGATCCAGGGACCAGTAACAACACTTAGGTCAGTTCACTAAGTACCTACTGAGGCTCTGCAGGGATGACCGCCCCAGGCCCCATGACCCCTCTGGCTAGTCTCAGCTACTGTCTTTGTCCAGGGTAGGACTGACACTCCTGCTGCCTCTCTGGGGAGGCAGAGGGGCCGGCCCCTTCACAAGCTGCACCACCTTCTCTGCTCAGACTAACTCCCCCGCCCCTGCTGTTTTACACGTGTGGAAAGGGATGTACTTCAGGAGCTGGGCCATGCTGGGGAGAGGCAGAGATGGAACCACAGGGGTCGGGGTGCTTCAACCACACCAACCCAGCTGGGGAAACAAGACCCCAGGGAAAATGAGCAAGAGAAGTTAAACCACAATAACATGAGAGCGCTACAACCAGGAGCCGCTGTCCCACACCCCGGGGGCCGCACCACACCCAAGTCGTCAGGTGGCGACTGCTTGCTCACTCCTTGTAATGTCCTTTCTCAAGAAGCGTCCCCAAGAGTACTCAGAGTGGCACTTGGCAGACAAGGGGTTTGCTGCCCCCACAATAAAACGCTTGCCAACACCCCTTCCCTTAGTCATCCTCAGAGCTTCCCCTTTCATTACTGGTAGGGGACCCAGTGGGAAAGGAGCCCCCAGGGCTTGGGAAACTGCTGAGGAGGCAATAAGATTAGAGAGGACAGTGAGCAAATGACAGAGTGGGAGAGGGCGGCAGGGTGGCCTTTCATCAGGAATTAGCTATGGAAAGAGGCCCAGTCCCGGGGGAGGAAAGGCCTTGGGGGCAGTTGTTTTGCTGTGCCACCTCCTGGGGAGCTGCAGGCCTGCCAAAGCTTAGGTGGCACCAGGCCTCTACTTCCTGGTCACACTTGTCCCCTTGGTGTAGGGAGAGGACCCAAGGACAGTCCCAGGTACCATTTCTCACTGATGCTGAGCACCTGGCTTAACCTCTCAGAGCCTTGTTTTCCTCATCTGTAAAGTGGGGCTGATAACCCTGGGTGCACAGAATGTGACTGATTGAATTACAAGAGGGTCTTAACCCTAGCTGTGTATCAGAATCACTAGGAAGAGCTTTTTAAACTACCAACATTTGGATACCTGTACCATTGAAACCAGAATCCTGCTGGGTACAGTGCCTCATGCCTGTAATGTTAGCCATCTGGGAGGCCAAGGCAGGTGGATTGCTGGAGCTGAGGAGTTCAAGACCAGCCTGAGTGACAGCAAGACCCTCCATCATCTACTAAAAATAAAAAATTAGCCTAGGGGTCATGGTGGGCACCCGAAGTCCCAGCTACTGGGGAAGCTGAGGCAAGAGGATTGCCTGAGCCCAGGAGTTTGAGGTTGCTTTGAGCTACAATGGCACTCAACCCAAGGCAACAAAGTGAGACTCTGCCTCAAAAAAAAATTAATTAAAAAAAAATCAAAATTTAGGCCCTGAGGTGGGTGGATTGCTTGAGATCAGGAGTTTGAGACTAGCCTGAGCAAGAGTGAGACCCCATCTCAAAAAATAGCTGGGTTTTGTGGCAGATGCCTATAGTCCCAGCTACTTGGGAGGCTGAGGCAAGAGAATCTCTTGAGCCCAAGAGTTTGAGTTACTGTGAACTATGATGCCATGGCTCTACCGAGGGTGACAAAGTGAGACTTTGTCTCAAAAAAAAAAGGGGTGGGCACAGTGGCTCATGCCTGGTAATCCCAGCACTCTGGGAGGCCAAGGAGGATGGGTTGCTTGAGTTCAAGACCAGCTTGAGCAAGAACAAGACCCAGTTTCTAAAAAATAGGCCAGTGTCATGCCAAGTGCCTGTAGCCCCAGCTACTTGGGAGACTGAGGCAAGTGAATTGCTTGAGCCCAGGAGTTTAAGGTTGCTGTGAGATATGACACCACAGCACCCTACCCAGGGCAACAAAGTTAAACTCTGTCTCCAAAAAAAAAAAAAAAAAAAAATTCTTTTTTAAATTCACTTGCTTCCTCAATTGTACTAGCGACATTCCAGGTACTTAACAGAATTGCCAGAGTTGGCAAATAAAAATGCAGGATGTTCAGTGAAATTTGAATTTTAAATAACTGACATATAGGCAATGCCTATGGCTCAGTGGGTAGGGCGCCTGCCCCACATGCCCAGGGTGGTGGGTTTGAACCCGCCCCGGCCACACTGCAACAACAACAACAACAACAACAAAATAGCCCGGTATTGTGGCAGGCACCTGTAGTCCCAGCTACTCCTGAGGCCGAGGTAAGAGAATCGCTTAAGCCCAAGAGCTGGAGGTTGTTGTGAGCTGTGATGCCACAGCACTCTACTGAGGGCAACAAAGTAAGACTCTTGTGTCTAAAATAACAATAATGATAATAATAACTGACAAATAAGTTGGTTACCTAAAATTCAAACTTGACACCTTTGGAAAACATCTTTAAGGTAGAGGGCATCAAATCAGGTAGAGCCTTATAGTTTTAGGAAGGACTTGGGCTTTTATTTTGAGTTAAACGGGGAAACTGCTGAGAGAAGGATAGTGAGCAAATGACAGAGTGGAAGAGGGCAGGCAGGGTGGCCTTCAGCTCCCCAGGAGGTGGCACAGAGCAGAGATTCATCTGCGGAGGATGATGATCGGACTCAAAAAGACCCCTGGGGCCTTCCTGTACAAACAAACCCCAAGGGATAAAGGACTGTCCACTTACTGTGCGCCAGGGTGTTTACTCAGCTTGTACCTGGCCCCCAGCCTAGTCCTTGATGGTGGAAGAGCTGGCATGACAATCCCAGCCTCTGGGCTCCACTTCCCTCTTGGCTCCCCACAGCAAGGCCCCTTTCAAGTAGCACCTCTATGGGCTCACCTCCTGCCCCTGACTCTAGGATGAGTCCCATCAGGTCAGTTTTGCTCCTCCCATCCCCTTCCACAGTGACAAGCATTTTAACAGACAATGCAAAAGGGGTCAAAAGCACTGCAGACACAAACCAGACTTTAAAAAAAAAACGTAGTGCAAGCTGGCTGGGATTCGCAGTGGGCATTTCCAGAGTTTTTCTCACTTGGGATTTCCTGTCTCCTCATGCATTTGTTGAGCTGGCCAAGGTCAGCTTCAAGGAAGGAAGGAAGGGAGGGAGGGAGGGAGGAAGGAAGGAGCTTCACTCTGGCTATCTGCACGCTTCCGATCCTTTCCTCTTCTTCCCTTAGGGTCCCTTTCAGGTATTCCTGCCACTCCTACCACGTTTTCTGCCCTCAAATAAATGACCGCCACCTGGCTGTCCAGAAAACCAAATCACAGGCTCGTGATACAATCAACTAATTCAAGCAGGAGCCACAGCTGGATCCAGCTGGAATCTCCAAGACCGGATCATCTAGCTCAAAGTTTCTACTGTCAAGTAAAAATGCTCAACTGCTTCTCCGAAAGCCGCCTAACCACCGCAGGGCAGGGTGGCGGAGGAGCTGGGACTTGTGTGAACTATGCCAAGAATTGCCATGGGGATCAGGCCCAAATCAGAAGCAACTGATACACAGCCAAACGCCCCAGCGGCACCAGTTTTATTAGCTGTTTCAGGAATTGCCTTGTCATAGGTTGACCATCCAAAGCATGAATCCTCTACTCCTGCGGTTTTACAATGTGGAGGGGACAGGGCAAACAAGAAACACATGATGGCTACTCCAAATCTCATCAGAATGGCAGGAAAGGATCCACAATGTGGCAGTTGAAACGTTTAGTTCCGTAACAGTTGCTGAAACATAAGCAGCTGGCTGGGCTCTGCCACATTACCCTTGCAGCAAGCTTCGGTGGAAACCCTATACCCTGCATCCCTCCACTAGGCACTATGATCCTTCAGTTGTGGGTGCTGCAGATGCTTATGGATAATAGCCTGATGGCGACCATCATAAATAAGTGGCTGTGGGCTGGGATCGTGGGCTCTTTTCATTAAGTCCTTTGAATATTACAGGTCCCATAATTTAACAAGCATTAGAGGAGTTTTGTAAGGCATGCTTTAGAAAGTAATTTCTATTTGGTAATTTATTTGGCGAAAATTAGAATTAGAATCTTCCTAAGTAGCTCCCTAAATCATTCACACCTTCCAGGGAATGAAGCCTTTGGAGGCAGCTGAGTGGAGGGAAGGGCCCAGGTACCTTTGTCTGTCTACAGGGGGCTTCGATCCTCTCCGGGTGGGAACCTGGCAGTGGAGGACAAAGTTGCAAAAAAACCGATTTCAAGGCCTCTGGGAAAATATTCCGTGAGTCTCCACAGAGACTATTCCAAAGGGATTGATACCCAACAGCCAGAAACCTCCAGAAACTACCTGCAACTCTGTCATCTCGTTTTCTGTAAAATAACACTCACGTATATGCACAGGAAAAAGAATCTGGAAGCATCTTTAACAACTGTTACTTATAAGATGTGGCAAAACAGGGTACTTTTACTTTTGAGTTTATTCATTTTGTATTGCTTGAATTCCCTTCAAGTATGCACTACTTATAAAGTTAGAAATAAAAATTAAAAATGAAAAAAGTCAATCCTAGCACTCTGGGAGGTCAAGAAGGGTGGATTGCCTGAGCTCACAGGTTCAAGACCAGCCTGAGCAAGAGTGAGACCCCCATCTCTAAAAATAGCCGGGTGTTGGGGTGGGCGCCTGTAGTCCCAGCTACTCAATTGCTTGAGCCCAAGAGTTGCTGTGAGCTATGACCCAACAGAATTCTACCAGCACTCTACCAAGGGTGACAAAGTAAGACTGTCTCAATTTAAAAAAATCAAAAATGAAAAAAAGTCAATGCGTTTGGAACTTAACAAACTAAACCTCCAGTAGTGAAAAGAGTCTGGGAGGCTCACCAGGCAAGAAAGAACATGTGTGGGCTGGGGGCAGGGGAGAGCAGGTAGGAGTATCCCTAGGACATGATGGCTCCCAGCAGACTCAACTTCATAACCAGTCACTGTCCAGCTGTGGTCCCCCTTCCTTCCGGGCACATCACATGGCCCAGCCCCATTGCCTCCCAACTGTTTGATACCAAGCCCAGATGGGGAGTTCTGGAACAGAAGGGCCTCAGCGATGCAGGCTGTGTCTCAAGTCACCACAGGAATCCTGTAGGGGACTGCTGGTCCAGAAAGACACCATCAGCACTGCTTGAAATCTGGAGTAGCAAGACATTTCTTATCTTAGCAGGCACTTTCAGCTCTAAGATAATCAGCAGGTCTGCAGGAATGCCAG
Source organism: Galagoides demidoff (assembly GCA_963574575.1). Lineage (NCBI taxonomy): Eukaryota > Metazoa > Chordata > Mammalia > Primates > Galagidae > Galagoides > Galagoides demidoff. The sequence continues at coordinate 16,053 of CAUYQV010029112.1, read as the reverse complement.
GCTCCCCCTCAGGGGCACTGGGTCACCTCTGCCGCCTACAGGAGGAGGACAGACAGTGCACGCACTCACTCCCTCTGACGGAAGTGGCCTTCCAGAAGAGCTGAGCCCTGGCAGTACCTAAAAAACCTCAAAAGGTGTGCAAGAAATGTTCAGGAAACTGACTCAGAAAAATGGGTGTGAAACACATCAGCAGGATGGGAGGTAAGCTTGTCACAAGAAACTCCACGAGACTTTCAATTTTCTCAAAGACGTTCTAACTCTTGGGAGGCCTTCCCTTATCACCAACTCATTTTTCTTTGGGGTAGAAGCATTACTGGATTGATAACTGGTAAGACTTCTTCTTGTTCTGTTGCCCAGGCTAGAGTGCCATGGCGTTAACCTAGCTCACAGCAACCCCAATCTCCTGGGGCTCAATCAATCTACCTGCCTCAAAAACCATGCATGGCAAGTGTTATGAGCAGCTAACCTTAACCATGCTTACTATGTTTTTTCTTTTTGGTAGGGATGATGTCTGAGCTTATAAATCATCCTGCCTCTGGCCTCCCAGAGTGCCACTGCACCCAGCCTATTAAGACTTTCAAAACAGCCAGGCACAGTGGCTCACGCCTATAATCCTAGGCCAACCTAGGACACCAGACTGAGCCAGAGCAAGACCATCTCTAAAAATAGCTGGGCATTGTGGCAGGTGCCTGTAGTCCCATCTACTTGGGAGGATGAGGTAAGAAAATTGCTTGAGCCCAGGAGTCTGAGGTTGCTGTGACGCCACGGCACTCTATACCATCAGCAACAAACTGACACTGTCTCAAACACACACACACACACACACACACAAAGACTTTCAAAACAAACCATAACCTGCAAACACTCTCTGAACACTGAAGTGTTAAGTCAGAAGGCACAGCAAAGAAAACTTCCAATTTTGAGGTGGCCCAAATTCCAAGAGCACATTCTTTGTGATCTACACTCGCCCCAACCCTTGCAAGGCTGCTCTGCAGTAGCAGATAACCATCTATTGGAGTATGCTGATGCCTGTCCAGAACCTGCCTTCTCCTAGATCTGCCCTCAAGTTCCCCAATCACACTGCTCCTGTGGCCTAGGAACCTGACACCAGGAGGAAGCCCCACCCCAACCAGTGCATAGGAGTGCTACCCAGGACAGAATGGGGTTAACAGGTCAGATGTGCTTAGGAGCCACTGAAGGTACTGACTTCAACCCTCATTTCCTGCACCACACTTCCCAAGCTGAGAAGTCAACAGGTACTGGGGAAAGTACCTTGGTTACATTTTAGCTGCCTATAACTAGCCAGGGAGCAAAGACATCAGCACCAGTCATATGTAAGAAAACAACCAGGGGTGGTGCCTGTGGCTCAAAGGAGTAGGGTACTGGCCCCATATGCTAGAGGTGGTGGGTTCAAATCTAGCCCCGGACAAAAACTGCAAAAAAAAAAAAAAAAGAAAAAAAGAATAAGAAAAACAACCCTATGGTGTTGAAATCAGTTTCACAACTCTCATACCAGTTATAACCCGTGGCAACTGGTTACAATAGAAGCTTAAGTGCTGAGCAAAACTCTTAATTTAGTCTCAAAGCATCTTCCCAAGTTTTCTTATGAATTATGAAAGTTTGCAGTATAGAGAAGGTGGCAGACTCCACTTAAGTCTCAGGCACACACCTCCTGAAAACACAGATCCCTTATGTTCAAGTCCCTGGCAAAACCCACAAGCCAGAACCAGGTCAGGAGCAAACAGACAAACCCAGAGAGAGGGAATGTCTTCAAGACTAGGGCAAAGGCCCCTCTGGATGCTGAGCAGAAGTCACTGATGCCTTTTCACCACAGCCAAGGCTTAGCACAAGTGCACTTGCAGAACACCCTGGCCTTGTTTTCCACAAAAACACTCATACAGTAGCATGATTTATTATTTTATTATATACTTTATAAAATTATAAACAGAAGCCCAAACATGTGTATCCCCCACTACCATTACAGAAGGAGCTCACATCTCTCTTAATGGAGATCTGGCTATCTTCTAAAGGAGGCCTTGTTTCTCTACACAGCCTGCCCTCAAATATTTATATCCCACCTACAAAAATGGAGCTGCAAAGGATGTGTACAAAATGAGATTTTCTTGCTGTTGTCATAGTACAAACACTTGAGGTTATGGGAGTAACTGAGCAAAAACACAAGTATTAAGGAATGGAATGTCTGTTACCTGTTAACAAGCAGCTGAATCATTTGTTGTAACCGGTACCTCCCTGACAATTAGTAGGGACATGGGCACAAGAAAACATGAGACAAACGTCGGCCGGGTGACTGCCTTTACTGGCTTCCAGAAGGCACATGACTCCTACGCCCTTCCTTAGTAACTCAGACAACCTACAGGAGACCCCAGTATTTCAATTCTGCCCACTTTGAGGTATTAAATGTATAATGAGATTAGTTATGTCCAAATAGCATGCAATAAAAAATTTTAAACCAACATGGTTAAGTGTTAAGATTTTTAGAAATCAAAATATTTATTCACATAATTTTAAACTAAAGTCTAAACTAGTTAAGTCTTCCGTGGTAATGATTTAAGTGCAAGTGATGCGTGGCTTTCTTTCACATTCATTTCCTTCCTTCAGAGTCAAGGCAGATCAGTTGTTCTTGAACAAGTCAATGCAGCTTTGCAAGAGGGAGACATTGTTCTGGAAAAAGAGAAAAGTTCAGGTAGCCCATAGTCACTGGACTATGCAGGCTTGCTATATAGCAGTAAGAACCCAACACAAGCCCACAAACAGCTTCTCACAAGAGAGATTTGAAGCCAGCCAGACTGGTTGGCACTACTCTTCATTCAATCTCAGGTGAACTGCAACCTGTCTCCTCCCTTGGTTTTGCTTAAGAGTTCTTCTCTCCATGGGTCTGGAACTGCTGCTGGGAGGAGCTCCACGGTAAAGAGCTGGAGGACGCTACCCAGCAACTCCATCCTCACTCACCCCCCACCTGTTTTCCCCCAATTGTGATCATGCCAATCCTGCATACTTCAGTGTTTTAACCTTGAACACTGTATAAATGAGGTGTTTTATGAAGTTGAGGGCCTTAGAAACACTGAATAAATTAGTCGTGGGTGAGATTATGGATGAGATTTGCAAATAATAGTCATATAAGAAATCTGCAAAACTTGCTTTATAAAGTTCTCCCATTAGCCTTGAAAAAATTTAGAAGACACAACACCCAAAACATTAATGGATGTGATTTAATGTGAATTAAAATGACGGTTTTAAACTCCACTTAATGCCATACACAACAGGAGAGAATGCTGGGGAGGGTGAAAAGTCATAAACAAGACTTGGACCTAATCAAAAGGCAAGTGATTAAAAACAGCAGTCAAAGGATTTTTTAAAATAAATAAATAAGGTCAAAAGCCTGAGGGTGAGTGACAGTTCCTCTCTCTGTCCCCTCAGATCTGAGGGCTGCCCTACGCCCTGAAACCAGCCCAGAACTTGTGTGTGGAGAACATCACACCTAAGAAGTCCCCAGTCTGAGAGTCAGGCAAGGCAAGATGTGAATTTATGGGCCAGTCATGGGAGCTCATGCTCATAATGCTAATACTTGGAGGCTAACGCGGGAGGATTGTATGAGTGGAGGAGGCTGAGATTAGGCTGAGCAAAACCAAGACCCTACCTCTACTAAAAAAGAAAAATTAGGATGGCACCTATGGCTCGAAGGAGTAGGGCACCAGCTCATATACTGGAGGTGGTGCGTTCAAACCTGGCCACGGCAAAAAACTGCAAAGAAAAAAGGAAAAAAAAAAGAAAAATTAGCCCACTGCCTCTAGGTCCCAGTTACTAAGGAGGCTGAGGCAAGAGGATTGCCTGAACCCAAGAGTTTGAGGTTGCTGTGAGCTAGGCTGACACCACAGCTCTCTAACCTGGGCAACAGAGTGGTACTGTCTCCAAAATGTTGTGAATTTATGGTTTGCTATATCAAAAAAACTCCAGTAAGTGGCATCCTCTACAAGTACTACAAAGAATTAATGCCACAAGGCACAATTTAGTGCCTAATGACACTGGGATAAAAACTTGGGAAATAACTTTGAAAAAATCCCAAAGAAGTTGTTGGTTTAATTTGAAAAAAATACTTACCCTGGCATGCTTTATTTCCAGTTCAGACATTTCGATTAGATTCTTTCTAAATGCTGCCACTCTCTTCCGTTTGAAATTCATTAGTTCTATAGGGAAAAAAAAAACCAAACTTTACAAATCCACGAAAAACTAGTTTTATATTCACTTTAACTTCCAAGCATACTTAACAAATGCCCTCTAATGTACCACCATTATTTTCTCACATTTTTAATTCTGGGATTGGGACATATTCTGTGTATCTTATGCTCATGGTGGTGAAGTGGATGTCATTGCCTTGAAGAGGGCAACAGCACCCAATCACTAGGCTTTGTTGACTGGAGAATAGCAGCTGAGATAGGGCTGGAGAAGGGTGGTGGTGAGCCAGACATACTTCACCAGTGGCTTTGGAAAAGAGTGACAACTCCTGAGAAAACATACAGGCTTGGCACCCATAGCACAGTGCTTTCGGCACTGGCCACATATACTGAGGCTGGCAGGTTTGAGCCCAGCTTGGGCCTGCTAAACAACAATGACAAAACTGCAACCAAAAAAAGCCAGGCATTACCACAGGCACCTGTAGTCCCAGCTATTGAGGCAAGAGAATTGCCTGAGTCCAAGAGTTTGAGGTTGTTGTGAGCTGTGACTGAGGGCTGCCCTACGCCCTGAAACCAGCACTACTACTACTCTACTGAGAGCAACAAAGTAAGACTGTCTCGAAAAAAAAAAAAGAAATGTATATTACTTTTCCTTATAAACTTAAATAAGCTCTTTTTTTAAAAAAAGGCAAGAATTTAAGAATAGGATAGCATATGAATGTTACTTTGGAAGAACCCAAAGCTAGTGAGCCTGTCTACATGCCATTTGTCAAGGTGCAACAAAGAGAAACTCTGTGCCATCCGGTGAGACAGAGCCAAACCCCAGGTGGCCCAGGTTTAGACACACCAGGCACCTTTCAGGCAAGTTACTGAACAAGGATATTTCCAGACATGTCCAGATTTCTCCATCACTAGGAAGCAAAAAAGACCTGAGAAAAATAAAGGAGATAGGGATTTCTGTTTTCATGGAAACTTGTTTATTTGTTAGGGGGCAAGGCTGAGACAAGTGTAGTGTGCTATAATTATTACATTCACATTCTGGAAGATAAATTCAACATTTGCTCTGGAATGTTCCATGGCCAGGGAAGATCCACAAGATCCTCGAGGGTTAAGACTACATTTTATGGCTTGTATTTGTTAGCCCTTTGTAAACCTGACACAGAACTGCTTGAGGCTAGGAGATTGAGACCAGCTAGGGCAACATAGTGAGATAGAGGTCTCCAAAATCATTTTATTATTTTTAAGACAATCTCACTCTATTGCCTGGGCTAGAGTGCTGTGGTGCCAGCCTAACTCACAGTAACCTCAACTCCTGGGCTCAACCAATCCTGCCTCAGCCTCCTGAGCAGCTGGGACTACAGGTGAGCCTCACCATGCTCAACTAATTCTTTCCTCTATTTTTAGTAAAAGAAGAGGACTTTACTTTGTTCAGCCTTCATTCCTCCTGCCTTGGCCTCCCCAGGTTCTAGGATTATAGGCATGAGCCACAAAACAAAAAAACTTTCTTTAAAGACAGAAGCTCACTGGTGCTGAGGCTAGAGTGCCTTGCTCACAGCAATCTCAAACTCCTGGATATAAGCGATCCTCTTGCCTCAGTTGCCCAAGTAGCTGGGACAAGACCCAGCTAATTTTTTCTATTTTTAGTAGAGACAGGATCTCCCTCATGCTCAGGTTGATCTTTACCTCCTGAACTCAAAGGATCCTCCCACCTCAGTCTCCCAGAGTGCTAGGATTACAGTTATGAACACTGCACCAAGCACACACATACACACAAATAAAGCTAGGTATTCGGGAGGCTAATCCAAGATTACAGTAGTGAACTGGGCTATTGCCTGGGTGACAGTAAGAGCCTGTCTCTTAAAAGACTATATATTACACTCATGTACAATAGAAATGCTATTCTACCAATAAAGTTTATGTGAACTTAAAAAGTCCCCTATCCTGGAAGAGGGGAAGGCAAGAAAGAATCCTGTAGACTTAGACTGGCAGTCAGTGTGGACTCATGACTGAAACATGGTGATGTATGAATCTGGGTGTGTGCACACACTCCTTCCTGGCTCTGTCTAGTCAAGGGCCTAGAGATTAAAAAAATCCCAGGAATAATGAACAAGATCTTAGCATACCAAGTCTTTCTTACCATTACCTAAGAAAAAGAGCTCTCTGGCTCCTTAAAGAATAGGCAAATCTACAGCTAGAATACCAAGTTTAAGAACGGCTCGGTGCCTGCAGCTCAAGCGACTAAGGCACCAGCCACATACACCTGAGCTGGAGGGTTCAAATCCAGCCCAGGCCCACCAAATAACAATGATGGCTGCAACCAAAAAATAGCCAGGCGTTGTAGTGGGTGCCTGTAGTCCCAGCTACTTGGGAGGTGGAGGCAGGAGACTCGCCTGAGCCCAGGAGTTGGAGGTTGCTGTGAGCTGTGATGCCACAGCACTCTACCCAGGGCGACAGCTTGAGGCTCTGTCTCAAAAAAAAAAAAAAAAAAGGAAAGAAAAAAAGATAAGCATAAAACGTCTAACTGCTCAAAGAAAGTGGGTGGGGTGGGGAAGGGTTTACAAACTCATGCCAGCTTAAAGGCACTCCCATTGGCAAAGTCTGGGCAATTTCAACATCTGAACATACTATTTATAAAAATTACCAAAAAGTATACATTTCTTTATCAAGACTAATATCACAGATATAAAAGTAAATAAGAACTATCCCAGAGTAAAAGACTAAAATAACCAGATGCAATCCTAGACAGGACTGCATAGTGGAGAACATTACTGGGCAAACAATGCAAGACGACAGACAGCAGACTGAGTTCAGGACACCGCAGTGGGGAACTGTACCACAGAGATCCAAGTCTGAGTCTTAGCAAATGCATAACAGTGTATTTAGGGATAAAAGAACCATGATTATGCAACTTAATCTGAAACAGTTCAATTAAAAAAGAAACCTGGAGTGCTCACGAGCACTACGGAGCTGTGATGGTGACACAGCAGATGGAGTGAGGTGCTGGTGCTGGGTGATTCTGGGTGCAGAACAGGGGTGTCTTTTGCATTACTTGAGCAACTTTTCCTCTGTAAGCTTGAAATTATTCCCAAAGAAAACAATGTCCCTGTGCTTGACCTTCTTTTGCAGATTCAGAAAGTTGTTCAAATTTCTGGCAGCATTCTTGCTGGTGTGCCTCAGCCACCTTGACATCTCTGCTTTTTAACCGTGCCTTATCCAGAGCTTTGTTTGAGTTCTCATAGTCAATGAGGGCTTTGGTACGTCTATATAAGAGATCCTAAAAAGGAAATTAACAGGCACAACATTGAAAAAAAAAAAAATCGAAAGGAGTATCAAATATCCAAACCGGCATAAAAAATAATCCAATTCACCATGAATATACATATCAATATACTGCCTGGACTGCTGCAGACAGCCAAGAACCTAAGTGACCCCTATGTCTCCCTTCCCCATCATCATTATTTAACCTCCAATTTCAGCAGGAATGGGGAACTCCGATAGCTATCGTTGACAGCTTTTGCAATTCTTCATATAGATAGGGGGAAAACTAAGAGAGTGAAAACAGAAAAATTTTTTCTCAGTTGATTCAATAACTGCAGGTTAATTTAAAGAAACTAAGCACTGCATATCAAAACACAGAGTTACTGCTGGTGCAGTCAAGTGGGATGCTGCTAAAACATAACCGGACAATGAGACAGTAAGAAACATGGAACCCTACCCTGCAAATCCAGCTTCTGATAATCTACCCTGGGGATCTATCTTACCTGAAATAAAGGTTCTTCACAAAACATAGCTAAGGAGAACATACTACAGTACCTAAAAATGGCACTATGATGCCCAGATTATGTAGTTTTTAAAAATAATTAAAGTCAGGTAAAACTATAGGATGTCTCAAAAGTCACCCAATACAGGTAAAATGGGAAATAACAGCTAAATGTTACCTTTCTTTACAAAATATTCAGCACAAAATTTTACAAAGAGGTGGCGAACACGTAGAGAACATTCTGTATATTAAGGTACATTTAGCTAGAATTTCCCATTTTCTCTATGTATGGAGATTTTACAGACATGCTACATTCTATCTTTTGCATATATTAAAAAAATTTAAAAGTGAACTCTTAATTTTATGGGAGGAAACAAACTACAAAAGCCTAAAATGCATAAAAAATCCAAATACAGTACTGAGAAAACATACCGGAAGGCAACATAACTAAAAATAAAATTATACTGAGGAAAAATGTACTTTTACTTTCTTTTTTTTGAGACAGAGCCTCAAGCTGTTGCCATGGGTAGAATGCCGTAGCATCACAGCTCACAGCAACCTCCAACTCCTGCCTCCACTGGGAAGATAATTAAAAATTCTGGCTATTTTTTGGTTGTAGCCATCATTGTTGTTTCGGAGACCTGGGCTGGATTTAAACCCTCCAGCTCTGCAATGCAGACAATTATGAATGCATTTGTGTGCGGTGGCTCACACCTATAATCCTAGCACTCTGGGAGGCTGAGGTCAGCAAGAAATAAGAGGAAGACCCCTGTCTCTACTATAAATTGAAAAGACTGGCCAGGTGTTTTGGCGGGTGCCTGTAGTCTCAGCTATTTGGGAGGCTGAGGCAAGAGACCCCTTGAACTCAAGAGTTTGAGGTTGCTGTGAGCGATGAAGCCAAAGCACCAGGGTGACACAGTGAGACTCTGTTCCAAAAAAAACCAAAAAAAGCACTTTTAATTCTCCAACAGTACCCTGTTTTTCACTTAGTCTTAGTTTTTCTTAATTATGGCTCAAAGGCTACAGAAATAGCTGCCAGTCAAAAAAACTCACAAACACCCAGTAGCCTATAATCCCCCAACCCCTATAGCACTACCAGCCAATATGCATGTGTAACCTTTAAGGATACAATGCCAGAGCAAGGCCTACCATCCACACAAAGACACCTGATAAATTCCTATTTTCCTCCTGAGAATAGAGTAACTTCCCTTTTAAACAAAGTCTGTGTCTTTTGACACAGACTCTTGGGTCATGGCAAGGAAGTCTTTAATGCACTGAATGAAACACCTTGTCTTACCTTAGCAGCCTCTATGTTGAGCATGTAGTATCGGAGAAGCTCTGTCAGCTTTAAATCTTCATCTGATGAGACTCGACCCTCTACCTTCTATTTAAAAAAGTAAAGGTCACCATCAAGGCAGAAATCTACAGAGTATGAGATATGTATCATAAATGCTAACACAAAAATCCTTACCCTAAGTTTTTCAAATAGCTCAGCAACCTTCAATAGGTACCTGAAAATATACACATAATTTGGTTTAAGGTCTCAAGCTATTAAGTATAAACTCATCAATACTCTTAAGATGTGAATAAACTAATTCAGGAGCCCTAGCCTTTGGCATTTTAATATAAAGTAGGGCTTTCATTCCCACTGGCTCAGAATAATAGAGAACAGCTACAAACTGCACAGTTACAGTGCCACAGAGTGGTGACCTTTCTGTTATCCTGCCATGTGACCAGGACAATTCTTTTTTTTTTTCTTTTTTAAGACAGAGAGTATTATGTCATCCTCGGTTGAGTGCCATAGCGTCACAACTCAACGTAACGTCAAACTGCTGGGCTTAAGCAATTCTCTTGCCTCAACCTCTCAAGTAGCTGAGAATAGAAGGCGCTCACCACAACGCCCAGCTATTTTTTGTTATAGTTGTCATTGTTGTTTAGCAGGCCTGGGCTGAGTTTGGCCCCACCAACCCTGGTATATGTGGCTGGTGCCCTAAGCACTGAGCAATGGGGACCAAACCTGACCAGGATAATTCTTATCAGATCTCAAAGCTGTGTTAACTAAGGTCAGATCCTAATGAGCCATGCCTGTGGCCATCATAGCAATAAAACATGCTACTACTTTATTTGTCTTAGTTCTGCCATAAGCCTGGCTTTGAATTTCAAAGCAGAAGTAAATACCATCTGTTACTTCAAGCCTCATTATTAAGCAGAATACTTAACTGGAAATGCTCTGCAGGGAGAATGTGAAAAAAACATATATAAAAATAACCATGAGCTCAGACGTGGTCACCACAGTAGTATTCTCAGGACCACCACAATCAAACAAAGTTCAGGGCATTATCAGCCAAAATGCCAAACATACAGTGACAGAAGATAGAAAGTGGATGTCTTTCAGGGACAAGCCCAAAATTTAAGACATTAACATATGACAGAAATAAGGCTACCAAATTTGTCCATCTATACAAGAGTTAAGTCCTCTATGATTGTCTTAGACTTTCCCTAATAAGCTTGTAACTCCAAAGGAGAACTCAAACTATGTGCCATTACTCATTATCCTTTTTAAATATACCGCTCAGCAGTTTGTAGTTAGGTAACAGCAAATGGCTTTTCCAACACAAACTTACTTTTTGATGACCATGGGCTCTTCTAAAGCCAGGCTGTGCAAGCAGGCTGCAGTGTGGATATAGTCGTCAGCAACATCTGCAGACACAGGGCAGCCCTTTCAGAGAACAAAGCCAGGCTCATTAGCAAGGCTTTAAGTGGCTAGTGAATGAAGGGCACTTACTTTTGTGTGATCTGGTCATTTTGTCAGCTTTTACACAGGAATCCTTAATCCTATTATAATAATTAATAAGAAAGTTCTTCTCTTGTTCAAAGAAGTCATCCACCTCCTAAAGGGGAAAAAAGAAATTCATGAACTAGACATTTTAAGCATGTACATATGTATTTTGTATTAAGAAAAACCATGGAGCCAGGCATGGTGGCTCATGTCTGTAATCCTAGCACTCTGGGAAGCTGACGTAGGTGGACTGCTTAAGCTCAGGAGGTTGAGACCAACCTGAGGTAGAGTGAGACCTTGTCTCTAAAACTAGCCAGGAGCCTGTAGTCCTAGCTACTCAAAATGCTGAGGCAAGACAATCACTTCAGCCCAAGAGTTTGAGGTTGCTGTGACCTGTGATGCCATTGCACTTTTTTGAGGGCAACAAAAGGAGACTGTCTCAAAAAATGGACAAAACATCATGGCAGATAAGGTCAACAATAAAAAGTTATGCAAATTTCCAAGTTATTATTTCATAACCATGGCCAGGCTTTGTGGCTGGCACCTTTAGTCCCAGCTACTAGAGGCTGAGGCAAGAGAATTGCTTGAGCCTAGGAGTTTGAGGTTGTTGCTGTGAGCCATGACGTCATGGCACTCTACCAGGGGTGACAAAAATGAGACTCTGTCTTAATTAAAAAACAAACAAACAAAAAAAAAAAAAACCAAAAACCAGGTCTGGCAGGAAACACCAATAGAGAACCATTTTAAGGAACAATTTGGCAATGGCCAATAAAACCCTGCTATTCTAAGACTCAGCATTTCTACCACTAGTGCAATGGGTCTAAGCCAGACACTACATTGTATGTGGGTGTTTTTTCTTCCAATTTGATTTGTTTCAAACAGGGAGGCAATACTGGCATCTGGTAGGCACTGGCCAGGGGGGCCAAACATCCCATAATGCAAAGATAAAGGACAGTCCCAGACTTTTTATACTGAGCCAAGGATAGCCCAAGAGTTTCCAAATTTCTGATAGTGCCCTCTACATAGCACCTGAATTCTATTCAAGCCCTGGACTGGGAAAGCAAGATACCAGGTACATGTACTAACTATAAAGCTAACTCACTTAAAAAGGAAAAGAGCTTGAGGAGTGAAGAAATAAATCATACCTATGAGGGCAATGAGACTTGTGTATTAGTTTAAAATACAACTTCACCTCCTTAACTGTGCCAGCTCAACTACTTGCCAAGTGGTCACTTGCCATCTGTGCCTGGGCCACTGCAGCAGGCAGGACACAGTTCTGGAGAACGGCATGAAACAATCTTATATCTCACTATCTTTTTAAAATTAAAACTTTTCCTTACAGAAAATGAAGATTCAATTGTGGAAAGGTTCATGCCATCTCTCTGGAATGAGAACAAGGTGCTTTGTGAAACTAAGTAGATGAAAAGAATCAAAACTAAAAAAAAAATAAAAATAAAAAAAAATTCAAATTAACATGAGGGTTCAAATGATTAGGTTATAATACCTGCATTTGTTAGGTCAAGTCTGTTGTAGTTGTGTCCTGTACTCAGGAGGCATTCCATATACTGTATATTGTGGCCATTAGGTGAGAGCACACCAATCCACCAATCCTCCTCCCCCAACCAAAACTTGAAAAAAACTTAAAGAGCTCTTCCAACGAAATAAAAGGTCACTTATTCCCCTAAGTCAAGAATTAAAAGCTACTTACCTTAACTCCAGAAAATAGGACTTCATCAGCACTCTTTACAACACTTTTGAAAAAGCCACCAAACATCTCTTTGGTATTTTTCCGTCTAACACTTAGCTAAAGAAAGAAAAGTCCAAAAGAACATATTATAATCTTTGTCTTGGTTCTCTTAAAGATAGCAACTTGCTAAACCTACTGAAACAGGTCAGCCTAAAAGCCTAACTTAAGAGATATTTTGAAAGAAAAAGCAATCTAGGCATGATGTCTTGGTGTAATTTTAAATCCTTGGTCAAATTACTGTTCTATCCATGCTGTTTGTTACGCCTCACCAGCTAGAAAAAACTGAAGAAATTCCTAAGTTGGAGCTTTTCTCACACATATTAAATAATAAGAAAAATGATACACAAAAAAACTAAAAGTCTCCTTTCTGTAAAATGAGTAGCCAAGAAAATAGCTGGGTGTGGTAGCTCACTAATCTTATCAACTAGAAGACTGAGGCAGGAAGATCACTTAAAGCTAGGAGTTCAACACTGCAAGACTGTCTCTATACATCTTTAAAAATTAGCTAGGCAAATGGCACACCTCAGTAGTCCCAGCTACTTAGGAGTATTGCTTGAGCTCAGGATTTCAAGGCTGCAGTGACCTGACTATACCCCTGCACTCCAGCCCAAGATAGCAATACCCCATCTCTTTCTTAAAAAACATCAATTTAAGTTCATTCTAACAATCCCAAACAGAACTGTGGGAGAAAACTAATCTTTGGAAGTGTAAGAAAGGTCAAATTTTCTTTAAACAGAGTTTAACAAAAAGACACACAATGAATCTACTGGTGGGAGGGGTCTCAAGCAGCATCTAAAGAGGCTCCATTGTACAGGAAATCCAGAAGTTGTTTCAGAAAATAAAATACATTTATTAGAGTCTTAAACATTAACTTGATCATGAAAATGGAATTAAAATGTCTTACATCCTGATCATATTCTAGGAAAACGTGAAAGTTTCGGTCTTTACTGAGAACAGGGTGAGAAGAGAGCCGCTGAAGAAAGACTTCATGGGAAGACACAGTCTTCTTAAAGACAGCAAGATACTCACTGAAAGAGACACACAGGGGGTTCAGTTGACAGGCTCAGCACCACTCTCGCTAACCCCATGGTTCTGCTCATGCCACTACATGAAATACACAACTGGACCAAAACACTATTTTATTTGGTATATAACCTGGTGTCCAGTTGGGTAATGAAGTAATGAGTTGTCATTTGGGAATCTGTGGAATAAACCAATGGTGGAAAAGTGATGTTATAACTGGATTTAATGGATCAAGTCTGAGAACCCCTAAAACCACATACAATAACTGCTCTTATAGCAGCCACAAAACATTTTCTTTTCTATAAAACAGGGAAAACCCTTTAATTTTGCTGCCAGGTACACAAGATGAGTTTGGTAAGGCTCAGAATTACAAAGCAGCTTTCTCATTCTCGACATTAAAGATCACTTGAAGCTTCCCAAGTGTAGAAACTTAAGTGTGCTGTGTTTACTGCTACACCCCCAGAGCTGGAGATGTGAGCAACGACTTAGATAACATAACACAAACTTGGGGTGGGGCAGGGCTGCTGACAGTGGAAGAGGGGTGAGTGCTTTTGAGTTAAGATAATAATAAAGTAACTAAAGTCCAAAGCGTTTTTTTTGAGACAGTGTCACTTTGTCACCCTCGGTAAGAGTGCCATGGCTTCAAAGCTCACAGCAACCTCAAACTCTTGGGCTCAAGTGATCTTCTTGCCTCAGTTTTTCATTTTAAGTAGAGATGGGGTCTCCACTCTTGCTCAGGCTGGTCTCCAACTCATGAGCTGAAGTGAACCACCCACCTTGGCCTCCCAGGGTGCTAGAATTACAGGCATGAGCCACTGCGCCCAGCCTTCAAAGATGGTTTAACAAGAAACTTTTTCAAGAATCTATTTTGGTTTAAAATAATTAAACTGTAACCAGATTTTGTGTGTGTGTGTATATATATATATAGAGAGAGAGAGACAGGGCTTCCCCCTCTGTTGCTGGGGCTAGAGTATACTGGTATTATCACGGTTCACTGCAGCCTTGAACTCTTGAGGTTTAAGCAATCCTCTGGCCTCTCAAGTAGCTGGGATTACAGGCATACATCACCATATCTGGCTAATTTTTTTATTTTCTGTAGACACATATCTTGTTCTTGCTCAGGCTGGCTGAACTTCTTTTGAGCCAATGTGGTTATTAGCAACACCTGCGACAATCTAGTTTCTCCTGTACTTCTAGTAACCAAATTTTGAAGAAAGCTTTGTAGTACCATGAAGTAGCTTAAAAAATAGTTTATAAAGACAAAGAGCATGACTCTGCCACACTCTGTGAAATTAAGTTTTAGGACAAACACTAGGCAGCTAATTAACAGCTATACTTTTAATTAGTCAGATTCTTCTTCTACTTATTCTGGCATACAGCACCATTTTACTTCTCAAAAGACAGCGCTGGCTGTACATAGTGGCACGCATAGCCCTCAGATCCCAGCTACTCAGGAGGCTAAGGTGGGAGGGGATTACTCGAGCCTAGCTAGGAGTTCCAGACCAGCTTCAGCAACCAGCAAAACATCATCTCAAAAAATAACAACGAAAGATAAAGCCCACCAAGAAAAATCCACTTACGCTTCCAGTTCTTGTTTCATCTTGGCAAATTCTTCCTTGGTCATAGACCCTTCACCCTCTCCTAGTTTCTGCATCTTCTCCCGAGGACCATCAAAGTCAGGCTTTGTAGGAGCAGGCGGAATCTGCAGCAGAGGCAGGAGCCCATGAGCCTCGGCCCAGGCAGCAATGTTCTACTTTCTTTCCTTATTCTACTCCTGTCAGTTCTGCTGCACAGGAAACAGCTACCCCACTGGGGATTTGAAAATCTCCTGAGTTTTTAACCTTATTCCTTTACCCATTACAAACAATTGGTGAAGTGTAATGGGAGCCTAAAACTAGTACAATGCTAAAGACCAATGATTAACCACGAAGATTATGAAGTCTCCAGATTTCAAAAGGAAGGACAATCAAGATTCATTTAACACAACCTTCAGTACTTAATCACGGCTTGGTGCCATAGCTCCGTGAGTAGGGCACCACCACATACACCGAGGCTGGTTCGAGCCCAGGCAGGACTGGCTAAATAGTAACAACTGCAACCAAAAAATACCCAGGCGATATGGTGGACACCCGTAGTCCCAGCTACTAGGGAGGCCAAGACAGGAGAAGGCTTAAGCCCAAGAGTTTGAGGTTGCAGTGAGCCATGACGCCACGGTACTCTCCCCAAGGGCAACATCGTGAGACTCTGTCTCAATCAAAAAAAAAAAATCATCATTTGGGCAGATTCTTTAGGATGCCTGGTAGGACAAGATGACTTAAATCACCTTTAAAAATCAGCCAAGTCTCGGTTTCTGAAGCCAAGACTCAACTGTGAACTGCCTAATTTACTCCTTGAGCACTTTTTTTTTTTTGGAGCCTCAAGCTATCCCCCTGGGTAGAGTGCCATGGCATCACAGCTCATAGCAACCTCCAACTCCTGGGCTCAAGCGAGTCTCCTGCCTCCGCCTCCCAAGTAGCTGGGACCACAGGCGCCCACCACAACGCCCGGCCAT
>CAUYQV010029110.1:0-24630 GCA_963574575.1 Galagoides demidoff | reverse complement strand
CCGCCACAACGCCCGGCCATTTTTTTTTTTTTTGGTTGTAGCCATCATTGTTGTTTGGCGGGCCCGGGCTGGGGATTCGAACCCGCCACCTTAGGTGTACGTGGCTGGCGCCTTAGCCGATTGAGCCACAGGCGCCGAGCCGTCATTTACTTCTTAGTAATCCACCTTGTACCCGTTTTTAAGTCCTTCATTCAGCAATCGAGCATTTGTTATGTGTTTTAACATGCCTCTGGTTCCTCGGAGTACAGTGGTAAGGGAACAGGCGTGATCCCTGCCTTTCTAAGCATCTGAGGGGTGGGGAGTGGGACTGGTCATAGGAAGGAACTTTCTTTTACTCAAGTGTTATCCTACCCACCTCCTCGTTTTATGGAGAAAGTTCTCAACTCTGGGGAGGCTAGAGAGACAGCTGACAACAAAAGGGAGCTGTTCAGGCATCACCTCTGGACCCTCGGAGCTGCTTCTTTCCTGGGAGCAGAGGAAGGGGCTTTTGCACCCCACTGGTGACAGTGCAGATGGGTCGGAGAATAGTGCCCTTCTGTGTGCTGGAATCCAACTGGATACATCAATCTCCTTGGAGGACAAATGAAATTAATCCTCTCTCCAGATGGCAGCAAAGTGACAAGAGTGTGGAGATTAAAAGAGATTGTGAGGTTGTATGGGTGACAGCACCATCAATCGGGTTAGGAAACCCAGCACTCTCTTGTCACCAAGGGTAAATGGCACCAGATCGTTTTTTGCAAGTCTGATGGGTTCTGGGTCCTGGAGAGAAGCCCATTCCTATTAACTTTCCTCAGATTTAACTCCTTTAAATTGTAGAATTTCTAAGACACTGTTTTCATTCATCTGTTAAATACTATTTCTCCATTGATCTCTTTGTGTCAAGCTCTTCCCTGATGTTATCATTTTCATTTTTACTGACTTTTATAACACCCTGTGACTGCTGGGTTCCTGGGAAGCAACTCTGACTCTGAGACAGCACGGCTCTGCCCACAGTGTCCCGGGATTCCTTTCTTCTCATTGGCTTAGTACTGTGTGGGGAAGGGGCAGCAGCAGGATGGGCAAGGGGAGGTGGTGGCAACACAGTCGCAGTGTGTCGTGACTCAGCATCTGCTGACTCCATGGCAAGTTCTGAAGCTGGAATGGCCCCCTGAGTTGTCCCTATTTGGGGGAAAGGACCAAGCGTTTATACCTCCAAGTCAACAAGTCATCAATGCAGGCTGTTCTGGGATGTGAGAGCAGGGCTTGACCTTGGGCAAGCTGGCTGTCCTCAGCCAGGCACCTGGGAACTGTCAGCCTGCAGCCTTCCCCAGGGAGAAGAACACCTTGCATCCTGATGGGGAAATCCAGGTGGCACAGTTCAGCATCCTTGCATTTATCAGGGGCCATCAGGAGAAAGTGCACTTTGGAAACTTTTCCTCAGCTCCATCACTGACTTCATAATTATCTCATCCAGAGGTATCCTTAGTCATCCTTCACCTTTTAGTAGCTTTTTATAGTAACTTCTCCTTCTTTCTTAATATTCTCACAAAAGTAATATGCTCCTCTTCCTACCACGCTCATGCTTCTCTCTCTTTGGTTTCTTTCCTAATTCATGACCATGGTCACATCTCCTGAATTTCATTCTTAGAACTACTCTTTCAGCCATTTCTGTCTTGGTTATTCCAGTCATCTCTGAGGCTTCAAAGACAGCCCCCAGAGGAAAGGGTCCCAGTCTGTAGGGATACTTTTGATCTCATTTCTAATCACCTGTCCATTTCAAACTCAGTATGCTTCAAATCCATCTTGCCCTGGTTCTCAAACCAATTCTGTCCCCGACTTCCCTTTTTCTTCCCACTCTCCCATCTTCCTAATCATTATGCTTGAGGTCTCCTGTTCACTTGGAGCCCCTTCATATGCCTCAATTACCTTCTTGTCACCAAACCTTCTGAGTTGTCTGTCAGAAATATCTGCCCCGTCTGTGCTTTTCCACAGCTGATACTTGTTCAAGTCATTATCACATCACATCTGAACTACTGCTGTCATGAAGACTTGGAAGACTTTCCTTCCATTTATGCAGTATTTATAAAGTGCCTGGCACTGATCTAAGTACTTTATATATAACATTAACACATTTATTTCTCATAAGGTAGGCAGGTACTATTATTAGACCCATTTTACAAATAAGAAAATTGAGGCATAGCGAGGTTAATACCACACCGGAGGTCACATGGTTAATAAGTGGTAACCCCAGAATGATGAACCCCAGCAGCCTGTCTCTAAAACTTGTGCTGTAAACCATTAAGCAGACCTGCCTTGGCTCAGCACCTGTAGCTCAGCGGCTAGGGCGCCAGCCACATTCACCAGGGCTGGTGGGTTTGAACCCAGCTCAGGCCTGTCAAACAACAATGGCCACTACAACAAAAAAATAGCCAGGCATTGTGGTGGGTGCCTATAGTCCCAGCTACTTGGGAGGCTGAGGCAGGAGAATTGCCTAAGCCCAGGAGTTGGAGGTTGCTGTGAGCTGTGTGATGCCATGGCACTCTACCGAGGGAGATAAAGTGAGACTCTGTCTCTACAAAAAAAAAAAAAATAGCCTGGCGTTGTGACAGGCGCCTGTAGTCCCAGTTACTTGGGAGGCTGAGGCAAGAGAATCGCTTAAGCCCAAGAGTCTGAGGTTGCTGTGAGCTATAATGCTACAGCACTCTACTGAGGGTGACATAATGAGATTCTGTCTCAAAAAAAAAAAAAAAGCTAACCTGCCTCAAGCGATGGTTGGCTGCTGGCCACATTATCTTCATAATCTTCCTCATTATTACTTTTGCAGAAGAGGCTTAGCAATCATTACTCCCTCCTATCTCCTGGGAGATTAAAATTGAGCTGTATTTATCTTTATTTCCCCAGGATAACTGAAAGCTTTCTGAAGGCAGAGATCAAGTCTTATTCTTTTCTGGTTGTAAATGACAGGAATTTGGTGAAATTCATTGATTGAATTGTTTGAAATACCACATTGATAGCCTCCTAACGAGCCTCTCAGATTTCATACTGGCAGTTAGGGCACACAGATGGCCTATTTAAAGTGGAAAACAGACTTAATTAATTCCCTGTCCAAACCTCTCTGGTGGATTCCTGTAAAATCGGAAATTGTCACCATGGAAGGCTCTGCATCATCGGGCTCCTTTCTATTAGGTTATGAAGTAGGAAATGTTTGGTTTCTGAAAGAACTAAGTCTGACAGTTGATATCTGTGACATTTCACATTGACACTTGTTTTATTTTTATTATGAAGGTACATCCTCATTCTTTCAAACACAATTTGGCTTGTGATTATCTTTCAAAAAATTTTTAAGAGCAATTTTTGCAAAACCATGGATAAGTCAAAAATTCATGTTATTTTCAAATGTAAGTTCTGTCATGGAAAGAATGCAGTGCAGACAGCTTGAAATATCAACAAATGTTTGGGAATTATGGGACTACTGAATTCACTGGTGATTTTAATCTTAGAAATGAGCCAGGTGGGCAACCCAAGACCAAGGTGGATAAGGATGAGCTGAAAGCTGCAGCAGGAGCGAATCCGTCTCAACCTGCACGTGAATTAACAGCAAGGTTTGACATTACTCTTTTAATAATATTGGACCATTTGAAACAAATCAGCCTGATAAAGAAACTGGATAGAGGGGTTCTGCATGAATTAAATAAGCATTAGAGGAGAAATTGTCTCAAAGCTTGCCTTTCTTTGCTGTCACGATAGGAAGACTACTTCTTTTTTTTTTTTTGAGACAGAGCCTCAAGCTGTCCCCCTGGGTAGAGTGCTGTGGCATCACTGCTCACAGCAACCTCCAACGCCTGGGCTCAAGCAAGTCTCTTGCCTCAGCCTCCCAAGTAGCTAGGACCACAGGTGCCCGCCACAATGCCTGGCTTTTTTTGGTTGCAGCCATCATTGTTGTTTGGGTGGGCCTGGGCTGGATTCGAACCTACCACCTTAGGTGTATGTGGTTGGCGCCTTAGCCACTTGAGCCTCAGGCGCCGAGCCTCTATACGGTATTGTTACATGTGATAAACAATGGATTCTTTTTCACAATTGCAAGCATTTGGCTTAATGGTTGGATAAAGGTGAAGTGCTGAAACGCAGTCCAAAACCAAAGGTAGTCCAGAGTTGGTATTATCCACCGCAGCTTCATGAAACCTGGTAATTACAGTGGATGTGGACTGCAACCAATTGAACGAAATGATGATGATGCTTGTGATTCAGCCACTGAGATTGGTCAATAGAGACAGGTCAGGCCTCTTGCAAGACAAGTCTTGACCACACAAACAACGCTGCTTCAACTATAGAGACTGGACTTGGAAACTCTCTGTCCTCCACTGTTGCACCTACCACTTCTTCCAGGCTTTTGACATTTCTTGCAAAGAAAAATATTAAATTCTCAACAAGCAGCGGAAAGCGCCTTTTGTGATTTCATTGCCACTGGCTTTCAGGCTTCTTTGCTGCTGGTATACACAAGCTACCGTTAAGGGAGCAAAACTGTGTCCATAGTTTAGGTGCATACTTTGATTAATTGTACTGCTTCTTGTTTAAGGTAAAATAAACTAAACTTTGGATTCGAAATCGGACAATGCATATGTTAAGACCGCACGCTCAAGTTTCATCACTCAGCCGCCCTGGGCTGCGTACAAACAGGCCAGCGCATTCCCCGCTAAACTCCGCCCCAGCTCCGCCTGCTCTCGCCCTTACTCCGCCCCTTGCCCGGCGGCTTCTCTCACCAATTTTCCTCTTTTCTTTCCTCCTTTCCACTTCCTCCTTCTCTTCCTTCCCCGAAATGTTCCTCTTCTGTCTAAAATAGAAAGAAGCATCCTCCTCCCACCATTCTCTGCTTCCTTCCCCTGCTCTGTTGTGAATCGTAGCTCTTCTGAGAGTATCAATCTCTACTCGACATTGTATTTTGTAGTTAATTTCTTTATGTTCTATTTCAAGGCAAAGACCTGCCTTTCTTCTTTAACATATTATTCTCAGAGCCTAGAACAATGCCTGGTACACAGTAAGCCTCAACAAATACCTGTTGCATGAATGAATGAAGTGGGGAAAGCAGGGAGTCTCAAGAAAACTGCCCTTGGGTCCGTTCAGGGCTCTTACTCCGTCAGCCAGCAGGGGGCTCTACTCTCTAGAATTCAGGAGCGCGAACAAATACCTTCATTGTGGTTTACCTGAAATTTGCCTCATAAAACCAGAAACATCCACCTCCTCCTTTCCCCCCCTCCAAGAAGGATTGTGCCAACCCAGGCAAATATTGAACTTTGTGTTAACAAACAAGTTTTGCTTTTTATAGGTGGTCCTTCAAGGATTTTGGGGGTTTGCTTTTTGGAAGGTGTAAGCTTTTGCTGCTAGAAACTACACTTTTTTATTCTCTCACAAAGACACACAGTCATAAATAAAAGTGTATAGAATCAGCCAGACAACAGCACAGCAGTGATGTAAGTTTATGTAAGTACTTAAGCCCCACAAATTAAACAGCCGACTGAATGAAGCCAATCAATTATATTATAAGTGTTTATATCCTTTTGAAAGGGAGAAGCTCTTTCTGGATTTTTTTTTTCTTTCCCTGAAAATTGTCTCCTCAATAACCTGGCAATAATATATTTTGTTGGGAACAGATGTCAGAAATATATTAGTAAATATAACATCTTTTAGAAAATACCCCCTTCCCCCCCCCCCAAAAAAAAAATAAGTGGTTTTAAAGTTTGTGTCAATTCAGAAATTGAAAAATCCCCACTGGAAGAAATTGCTTGTGCATTTTGTGAATTTGAATGGACTTATTGTCTCTTGCCCATATCCTTTAGAGTAGATTCTGGCAGGAGTGCCAACCTCACTGCCAAGACAAAAAAAACTATATATTATGGCTCCTACTCTGCCGACACAAAGTGAAGCGAGTTTGGCAACACTGACCCCTTGTTGGGAAGGCCCAGGTATAGCCACAAGGACATTAATATGGCTTATATGCTGTTACTCACGTCTGTTTCTGTACAAATGACCCTTAATTTTGTACACAAGACAAATTGCCTCCCTCGTCAGGCAGCAGTTTCCTGGAAAAACCACAGTAACTTTCTGTAAATGAACCAGAGTAAATGGATTCTTGTAGAGGAAGAAGCAAAGAAGAACTCATGGAGGAATGGACAGTTTACCTCTATGGAGAAGGCTGCCTATCAGGGTGCTTTTAATGCACAATCTGCAATCTTAGTTTCCAAACTGTCAATCTATTTCAGCCCAGATATTTTGGTTTCTTCCTAGAAAAGAAATAAGTGCAATTGTTAACTCTAGGCAGGGGAAAATGAATCCTATGGTTCATTTCACACATAACTTCCAGACTTAAGAAGTAGGTAAAGAAAAATGTCTGTTGAGTCTGGTGACCTATTGGTTAAAAGGATTCCTTAGAAAGGAGAGCTTTATTTAACTGTGTTAAAATAAAATGCTATGCTCAGTTTGTTAATGTTTGCCCAGTGTGGGCAGAGATTCCTTCCCAGGTAGTGTGTGGGCAACAATTACACTAACAAAATAGATGCAATTCCCACCCTTAGAGAGTTTATGAAACTGCTTGTAGTATATGCGCACTTGAAAGAGGCTTAAGATTGTTCTGCAGTATGATATTAATGGTAGCCACCCAGACTCATCTATTTCAGGAAAGTGGGGGTCTTGATCCCATTTTTAAAAACTGAAATTGGGCTGAAGTTTGCATATGTCCAGTCTCTAGTAAGTATAACACAATCATGTATAGTCAAAAGTCTTTAGCAACATGGCAGCCCACCTGAGCACAAAGGCACCACTGCAGAAGTGGGGTCTAGACGGGACAGAGGGCAAGTCTTGTAATTCAGCATGTATGATTAAATAGCAGTTCCTTCTTTTTCCAAGGTGTATCCTGAGCACCTACTGTGTGTAAACTGCAGAGCAAGGGCCCTCAAGTTACTTATGATTGAAAAGAGGATATGACATGTACATAAATTGCTGAAATGGAATAGACACAGGGACATGAGTCTTGAGGGAGGTACGTGTCAAGTGGTGAGGATTCGGAGGAAGGTGGATCACTCAGAGTCTAGAAGTCTGGGGAAGATGTCAATGGCAGGCAGGTCTCATAGGACAAATAGGACTTGAACACTTTGGAGATGGGCATGGTCTGGGGCTCAGTCCAAACCAGTAGCAGGTTCTGAAGTTTTGGTTCCCCTGTGTTTGTGTATCGGATGCCCAGCTAGAACTCACATTGGTAAATCAAAAACAAGATGTCAGCTGACCCTCCAAACATCAGCCAACCACCTTCCCCCATTCATGTTCCTTTGTCTAAATGTCAGTACTATTCTTCATGTTGTTTTTAATTCGCTAGCTCAAAAGTCATTTCCTCTAGTAGGAGCTAGTGAAATAATGGTGTCTAATTCCCCTAATTCTTTTGTATCCTCCTTATGTATGATGATAGCTGTTGCCCAAGCTCACAAGGCCATGGGACTTTTCATAGAGGTGGCACTGCCCTGTTCTGAACAGAAGGATGGCCCAGAAGCTTTATGTTTTTGTACCACTGGCTCACATGATGCAGCCGTGGAAAAGTGGGTGCTGGAAGCTGTCTCCATGTCCTGCTGCTGAGGCAGCCAATTGATGCACATGACTTGAAGGGGAAGTAGAAAATGGAAGGCAGCCAGTGATCCTTGGAGTTGGGGGATGGCACTTCCTCTCTGAACCAGTAAGCTTCCCAGCAGGGGTGCTAATGTTTCTGTGAGACTCAGACTTCCCACAGACACATCCAGGTTTTGAGTGGATTCAACACTGCCACAAGGAGCCTCATTTTACATAAAATGGTAAAAGGGCAAGATCCGGGAGCATAGTGAGATGGCCAACCAGGAGTAGATGCTTGCTCCCACATAACTAAAAATGAACTTACTTGTCTCTGATATGGAAATGGTATGATAAACAGAGAGCTTTTGAGATGCACAAACACTCCAATAATAATAATTCAAAGCCAGAAAAGGGCTTGACACGGACTGGATGCTGTACCCATGTCACTAATGCCATCTTTACAAATCAAGGGCAGCTTAGAGAGCTTCCTGCTCCTGTTCACCTAGGACAGATGCCCTTGAAATAAATCAAGGTATTGCCTCACTTCCACCTAGAGCTAACTCGTCTGTTTCCTAAACCATTTGGTTTTGTACCCATTTTGTATTTGGAATCCATGAAGCATTCTGTTAAACCTTCTGATGAAAAACAGGAACAATCCACATTGCTGACTGTCAGTAGACTCTAGCTATGACCCAACAACCTGATGCCCGCACATTTTTATCATTTCTGCATTTACGAGAGTACCCACATCCTTTCCCTGTCCATCAGAGGAGCTGCAGTGAGTCACTATTCCACCTGAATTCTTCCAAAACCTGTTTCTAGAGAGTCACGGACCTACCTGGGTTAGTCCCTTGGTAAATCTGTGACTACTGTTTCTGTTCACCTTTGCTGAAGTCCCTTCTCTGCCTCCTTCAGTTCTCCTCTTGATCAGAAGTTTGTTTTCTATCTCCAGGAAGATCTGCCAAGGGATTGTTTCTAACCTTGAACTCCCCATACTCCAGCTGAGCAAAAACTGCTGCCTTAGACGTGGGTCCACCCTGCATTTCCTCAGACTCAGCTAGTTATGAATTTAGAACCCCGGAAACAATTACAAAACATTCCTCAAAAGAAAATAACAACCAGATTTCATTTCATTACTGGGATTGCATTATGCACTACTTCTGCTAAAGAGCATAAAAATCCATATTTTTGTTTGAAAAAAATGGACCTATTTTTATCCAGCACCCCAATTTAATTACTCTTAAAGCTTTTTAGGATCTCAGATGAAAGATGCTAGTGCAGTGTGAAGTTCTAATATTATTTATTTCCCTAGTCATCGACATTAGCTGGTTTCTCCTTTCTGGAAACCTATTTATCATTTGTATAAATATCGTATTTGGGGAGCTTCCTGCATTAGGTCATCTCCTGTCCTTTTAGTGCCCTTGATGTTCATTATGCTTTCCTGGTGAGGCTTGCAGAGACATTAATGTAGGGGCCTCTCCTGTTTTAATACTCTTACAAGGTCTTTAATTTTATTTATTGCTATTGAGATAAAATTTGACAATTACTTTTGGTTTTGCCTTATGTAAAACACTATCTTCTTTTTTGTTTTTTTGAGACAGAGTCTCACGATGTTGCTCTTGGTTGAGTGCTGTAGTGTCACTGCTCACAGCAACCTCAAACTCTTGGGCTTAAGCAAATTCTCTTGCCTCAGCCGCCCAAGGACCTGAGACTGCCACAACATCCGGCTTTTTTTGTTGTTGTTGCAGTTGTCATTGTTGTTTAGCTGGCCCTGGCTGGGTTTGAACCCACCAGCCTCAGTGTATGTGGCCAGCACCATAACCACTGTTGCTATGGGTGCCAAGCTGACTATATTCTTTCTTACTGGCATGATCAGACTTTTCTCCTGATGTCAATATCGTCATTCGCAAACATTTATTGTTAACCTCCTAAGGTGCTAGATGCTGACTAGGTTCTGCTAGATTGCTGCTAGGTAATCCCTAGGTCCTTAACCTTCTTCAAAAACTTAGCTTAGATTGCGTCTCTTCTGAGAAGTTACATCTGGCATGTTCTCGCCCACCTTGCAAGAGTATGGCAGACTGGCCTTCTGTAATCCCCTCACTTTGAGTATGGGCAGGACCTGTGACTTGCTTCCCATAAGTCACATATTGCAAAGGGTATGGGTTGTCGCTTCCATGTTCATGTTACATAAGACTTTAATGTCTATCTTGATGAGAAATTCACTCCCTTGCTGGCTTTGATGAAGCAAGCAGCCATTTGGGAAAGCCCACGTGGCAAGGCACTGAGAGTGGTTGCTAGGTGATACTGGTAGGAAATTGAGGCCCTCAGTCCAATGCCCAACAAGGAACTGAACAGTACTAGCAATCATGTAAGCTTGGGAGTGCATCCTTCCACAGTCAAGCCTTCTGATTAGGACCCAGCCTTGGTCGATACTTTGACTGCAGCCTCACAGAGGATCCAGCTAAGTTATTCCTGGGCTCTGACCCATAAACACTGTGCTGTAATAAATAGCACAGCACAGCTGTGTCCCCTCTTGCCTGTGGAGGATATGTTCTGAGACCCCTAGTGGATGCCTAAAACTGTGGATAGTACTGAAGTCTATATATACGTGTTTTTTCAATCTGACAACTGACACAGCTATTAAGTGACTAGTGGGCAGATACATAAAGTGTATATAGTTCAGATACACTGGACAAAGGGGCAATCACCTCCTGGGCCAGTTAGAATGGGATGGTACTAGATTTTCTTATGCTACTCAGAATGGTGCACAAGTTAAAACTTCTGAATTTTTATTTTTGGATTCTTCCATTTAATATTTTTGGACCATGGTTGACTGAGGGTAACTGAAGACATGGATAAGAGGGGATTTCAGCTGCTAAATTTGTGGTAATATTGTTACAAAGCAATAAAAAAATGATATATGTATCTAATTTCTCTCTCTTCTATGGGCCCTATGTATATTGTATAGAGCTCTATTAATGTATTTAGATTGTGCTGTAATCTTTACTTTTGCATGTCTGAATTCCCCATATGCAATGAGGGCCATAATGATAATCACTGAAATGTACATTGAATCTTCTAAATGTGTAATAAAGAAAAAAATAGCTTTCTTTTATTCTCATCTGAAGAAGTCTCAAGGCCCCATTGTGATGGTGGCTATGTATAGGGCTTTGGGGGGGAAGAGGAGTTTCTTACAATTATCTATGAACATAACTCATCAAATCGTGTCTGGTTGGCGTGGCCTTTAGTTAGTCAAATTCAAGAACCAAATTCCACCATCAGAGCTGTTTTTCTCCTTTTAAAGCTTTCCTGCCATCTTTCTTCCACATTTTGCCAGGTATAGGGAAGGTTCATACATCCTCGTGGCAGTGGGGAGAGTGGCCGGTTCAGGTGATGGTGCGTGAGTTGCTGTTTGTGTTGGTGCTGGCCTGCTCAGAGCTCTGAACTGTGCTTCTTATTTCCAAGCATCCTGCTGGCACCTGTGTTGAAGGCTATAGCTGGCATAACTCATGGGCCATCTCTTCACCTGATCAGGAGCTGGGAGACTTCTTTTTCCGGACTAACTCCATATTAACCCTTGCTGACTCTGTAGACTCTATCCACTCTGTGGTCTCTGCTATGGGCCATTTTGACACTAGCCTTGTTGGCTTTCTGGCAGTCCTGTTGGCCTTCAGTGCTCAATTACCTCCTGTGTCACCCTTTGGGAGAACCAGCTGGATCATTCAATCCCTTGAACTTTTGTGGCACATTTTGATAAAGGAACTTGACCTTCACCCACAGCTCCAGAGAACAAGAGGCACAAGCCTCATCTACTTCCAGCTTCTCTCTTATTCTACGTCATGCTCTTACGGCCAGTGTAAGGCCTGAGGAAGAGGCAATGCTGATCTCTGAGAGATTCAGGTGGAGTTTTCATTTCACCTCCTTCTCTCCAGATCTTCCTCCATTACCATCACTTTTCCAGGAAGGCCTTCAGATTCCTCATTCTCCCTGGTGGGAACTCCCCCTTATGTCATTTCCTTCAGCTTTTCCTATCCTAGATGGGCCTTTCCCTTTGAGCCTCAAGGCTTAGCCTTGAGAATATTATGCTGCTGAAAAAGAAATTGCTTACCAATCAAGAGAGATGCATCAGGAGTTAATTAAAAAATATTATCTCCATTGCACATTATGCCATAAAGGAAAAGATGAATATATTTTACTCCATTGACTTTAAAAATCTGACAGTGTTTAGTGTTGGGTACAGTGAGGGACTCATATTTGGGAGGGGAGCACAGATTAGTACAACCACTTAGGAAAACAAGCTGATGTTGCCTGAGCAGAGTTTAATATGTGTGCACCCAGTAATTCCACTCACAGATCCTGAGAAACTCTTAACCTAACCATCGGGAAACCTGCAAAAGAATGTTCACAGCAAAGATCTGGAAACATTTCAAATGACCATCAATACAAGAATGGATGAAGAATTAAATTGAGGTATACTTATACGATGTAACACCATTTGGCAGTGAAATGAAATGAATGAATTATGGCCACACAGTCAATATGGATGAATCTCAAAAACACAATGTTGAGTGAAAAAAGTAAAGTCACAGCATGAAGGAGGAAGGGCAGGCATGCACCCGGCATCTGAAGGTCAAAACCCAGCAAAACTGAGAAATGTTTTGTTCAGGAGTGGATATTAAACCTGGAGAGGAAAGGAAGGAAATAAGACATCCTAAAGATTAACTCTGTGGGAAGGAAAGGAGGGAGGGAGAGGCATTTTGGGGCGAACACCCCAAGGCTTTAAAGGTAATGGTAACTCTCTATTTCTTAAGCCAGGGCTGGGAAACTTTTCTTGAAAAGGACGAGGGAGTAACTATTTTAGGCTTTGCAGGCCATGCAGTGTCTGTCACAGTCACTTAACTCTACCATTACAGCATAAAAGCCACAGACAACAGGTAAAGGCTGACTGTGGCTGTGTTCCAATAAAATTTTATTTATGGACATGCATTTGAATTACACATAAATTTCACATGTCAAGAAATATCATTCTTCTTTAGCTTTTTTTCTAACCACTTGAAAATGTAAAACCACTAACTCATGAGTGATACAAAAACTGGCAGAGGGCCATCAGAGCTATATGTATACATAGACATATATATGTATTTTTTTGTGTACATATGTGTGTATACATACTTTGTATATGTTTGATACTTCTTATAAGAAAAATTTATTTTTTTTTATTTTTACATATATATGTGATTATTAGGTTTCCACTTTTTGCCTTCCCAGAATTAAAAAGGCTTAAAATTCAATAACAACAATAATGTTTAAGATAAGGACTAGAAACAAAAACCTAGTAAAGAATGAATGAAGATAAATACATTCAGAAAAGAAATCAGACAATTGCTGCAACAAAGTATTAAGCAATAATAATAATAGTAATGCAAAGAAAGTAACATTCACATTGTCAAATAAGAGTATGACTATCATAGAATGCTTTGACTCTGAGGTTCAATATAGAGTCATCAATTAACTTATTATTTTTTCCCAAAGTCTCAAAAACCAGGCAACTAATATTTATAAATAAAAATAAAAGATAATTTCAAAAAACAGATCATGCCAAATCTTATAGAAAAAATTTTTTTGAGACAGAGTCTCATTATGTCACCCTCGGTAGAGTGCTATGCAGTCACAGCTCACAGCAACCTCAAACTCTTGGGCTTAAACAATGCTCTTGCCTCAGCCTCCCAAGTAGCTGGGACTACCACAATTCCTGGCTCTTGTTGTTTGGCAGGCCAGGCTAGGTTTGAACCCGCCAGGTATGGTGTATGTGGCTGGCACTCTAGCTGCTGAGCTACAGGCACTGAGCCAAGAAAACTTTTTTTTAAAAATAGAAAATTCTTGTCCATTGTATAGGATAATCTATTAAACACTTTCCTTGTGCCAGGCTCCCTAGTAGAGCTGTCCATATTATTTTTAATTTTGACAATAAGCATGAAAGGTAAGGTATTTTTGTTGTTGTTATTCCTTTGAGATGAAACAGCTAAGCTGCATGGAGGTTATGTGATTTGAACAAGGGCCCACAGGTAGTAAGAACAGATTAGAGAGGGGAACTCAGGTCTGTCCCAAGCCTACACTCTATACATTTGATCATTCCATATCCCTGAAAACACCTGTATCATACTCTTCAAAGATGACTACAAACTAGGTAATTTACAAAGAAAAGAAAGTGAGAACTAGAAGGAAAAAGCGTTAATTCTTTACCTTTACTCCTAGAGGAAGGGCTTAGAGCAGTGATTTTCAACTGGTGTGCCTGGGCATCCTGGTGTGCTGTGGGAGACTCTTAGATCTGCTGTGAAAAATTTGAAAGATCATTAAAAAAATTATTTTTGAAAGAAGTTAAAAGTACAGTAAGTATATATTTTTTTTAGAGACAGAGTCTCACTTTATCACCCTTGGTAGAGTGCTGTAGCATCACAGCTCACAGCAATCTCCAACTCCTGGGCTTAGGCGATTCTCCTGCCTCAACCTCCCAAGTAGCTGGGACTACAGGTGCCCGCCACAAAGCTCAGCTGTAAGTGTAGTCTTTTTAAACTCTTCTTCTGATCAACATAATTTAAGTGTGCTGGGGAAGTTTAACTGTAGGTTCAAGTGTGAGATGAAATAAAAAAATTTGAAAAACACTGGGTTAGAACATTGGCAGTAGCACCCTCATCCTGGAAAGATTTAACAATTTTTTTTTTTTTTATTAACAGCTCTTACTTTTTAGGATAGTTTTAGGTTCAAGAAAAAAATTGAGATGATAGTACAGAGAAATCCCACATACCAGCCCTCCTGTGGTGTCTTCTGTTATTAATGTCTTTCATTAGTGCAGTACCTTTGTTACAATTAATGAACCAATATTAATACATTATTACTAAAGTCCATAATTTACATAACATTTTGCTCTTTGTATTGTACAATTCTATAGCTTTCAACAAAGACAAGATTCTTGTATCCATTATTACAGTATCATATAGAATATTTTTACACCTTAAAAATCCTCTATGCTTCACTTATTCATCTCTTCACCTGTCACTCCTAAAGCTCTGGCACTAAAAATCAACTCAAAAGGGATCATAGACCTAACTGTAAGTGAGAAACTATAAAACTCTTAGAAGTTAAAATAGGGATAAAATCTAGTTAACCGTGGGTATAGCAATGACTTTTTAGGTACAGCACCAAAGGCATGATCTATGAAAGAAATGATTAATCAACTAAACTTAAATAAAAGTAAAAACTTCTAGGTCAGGCACAGCGGCTCATGCCTATAATCCCAGCACTCTGGGAGGCTGAAGAGGGCAGATTGCTTGGCTCAGAATTTCAAGACCAGTCTGAGCAGGATGGAGACCCCTTTTCTAAAAATATCGAGTGTTGTGGCAGGCACTCTAGCTATTTGGGAGGCTGAGGCAAGAGAATCGCTTGAGCCCAAGAGTTTGAAGGTGTTGTGAGCTTGACACCAGGGCACTCAACCCTAGGGTGACTGAGTGAGACTCTGTCTCAAAAAAAAGAAAAGTAAAAATTTTTCTATGAAAGGCACTGTCAAGAAAGTGGAAAGATAGACCACAGACTGGGAGAAAATATTTGAAAAGACGTATCTGACAAAGGACTATTATTCAAAACATACAAAGAACACTTAAAACTCAACAATAAGAGAACAGGCAAACTGATTTAAAAATGGGCAAAAGATATAAACAGACACTCACCAAAGAAGATATACAGATGGTAAATGACTACATGAAAAGGCTTGGCACCTGTGGCTCAATTGGCTAAGGCACCAGCCACATACACCTAAGGTGGTGGGTTCGAATCTCCAGCCTGGGCCCGCCAAACAACAATGATGGCTGCAACCAAAAAATGGCCAGGTGTTGTGGTGGGCGCCTGTAGTCCCTGCTACTTGGGAGGTGGAGGCAGGAGACTCGCTTGAGGATCCGTCTCAAAAAAAAAATGACTACATGGAAAGATGCTCAACATCATATCTCATCAGAGAATTGCAAATTAAAATAACAATCAGCTACCACTACACTTTTATTAGAATGGCTAAAATCTAGAACACCAACAACACCAAATGCTGGTGAAGACATGGAGTAATAGGAACTCTCATTCATTGCTGGTATAAATGGAAAATGGTATAGCTATTTGGGAAGATATTTTTATCATACAATTCAATACTTGTGCTTCTTGGCATTTACCAAGAAGTTGAAAATTTATGCTCACACGAAAACCTATGCATAGATGTTTACAATAGCTTTATTCATAATTGCCAAAACTCAGAAGTAACCAAATGTCCTTCAGTAGGTGAATGGACAAATAAATTGGTGCATCTAGACAATGAAATACTATTAGTGCTAAAAAGAAATGAACTACCAAGAAGGTAAAAGGTCTCTACGATGAAAATTACAAAATACTATCAAAAGAAATCAAACAGAAAAAATCAACAATAACAAAAAATTAAGCATATTTCTTAATACTTTCTTTTTTTTTTTTTTTTTTGGCCAAGGCTGGGTTTGAACCCACCACCTCCGGCATATGGAGCCTGCGCCCTATTCCTTTGAGCCACAGATGCCACCATCTTAATACTTCCTTAATGGAAGAATTAATATTGTTAAAATGCAATCTACAGATTCAGTGCAATCCCTATTAAAATACCAATACTAATAACATTTTCATAGAAATGTATAAAACAGTCCTACATTTCATATGGAACCACAAAAGGCCTCAAATAGCCAAAGAAATATTGAGCATAAAGAACAAAGCTGGAGACAGCATAATACCTGACTTCAAAATATGGTATAAAGCTCTAGCAACCAAAACAGTCTAGTATTGGTGGGAAAAACAGGCACATGGCCCAACAGAACAGAACAGAGAACCCAGAAATAAGTCTATGTACTTATAATCAACTGATCTGTGAAAAGGAGCCAAGAAAAAATAAACCCTGGGGCTGGGAGAATTGCATATTTACATACAAAAGAATAAAACTAGACCCCATTTCTGACTATATAGGAAAATCAATTCAAAATGGCTTAAAGATTTAAATGTAAAGACCCAACATTAAAAACTAGTGGAAGAAAATTTAAGGGAAATGCTTTAGGACATTGGTCTAGGGTAGGCAAAGACTTAATGGGTAAGGCTTCAAAAGCATGGGCAACAAAACCAAAAATAGAGAAATGGGGCTGTATCAAACTAAAAAGCTTATGCACAATAAAGGAAACACTAGAGTGAAGAGACAACCCATAGAATGGGAGAAAATATTTGCAAACTATTAATCCAATCAGAGATTAGTATTTAGAATATACAAAGCCCTCAAACAACACAACAGCAAAACCCCACATAATTCCATTTAAACATGGGTGACGGATATGAATAGAGATTTCAAAAGAAAACATACAAATGGTCCACAAGTAATATGATGAAAAAAATGCTCAACATCACTAATCATCAGAAAAGCCCAAAACTCAAGTCAAAGCCACAATGAGATATCATCCTACCCTAACGAGAATGGCTATTATCAAAAAGACAGAAAAATAACAAGTGCTGGCAAGGATGCAGAGAAAGGGAATGTAAATTAGTACAGCCATTTTGGTAAACATGGAGACTTCCCAGAATACTACAAATTAAACTACTATGTGACTCAGCAATTCCAAGGCTGGGTATTTATCAAAAAGAAAGAAAGAAAAGAAAGAAAGGAAGGAAGGAAGGAAAGAAAGAAATCAGTATATATCAGTAATATCTACCTACCCATGTTTATTGCAGCACTGTTCACAATAGCCAGCATATGAATGCAACCTAAATGTCCATCATCAGCAGATGAATGGGTAAAGAAAATGTGGTGTGGCTTGGTGCCTGTGGCTCAAGTGGCTAAGGCGCCAGCCACATACATCTAAGGTGGTGGGTTCGAATCCAGCCTGGCCTGCCAGAACAACAATGATGGCTGCAACCAAAACATAGCGGGCGCCTGTGGTCCCAGCTGCTTGGGAGGCTGAGGCAGGAGACTTGCTTGAGCCCAGGTGTTGGAGGTTGCTGTGAGCTGTGATGCCACGACACTCTACCCAGGGGGATAGCTTGAGGCTCTGTCTCAAAAAAAAAAATGTGGTGTATATGTATATACATAATGGGCTTCTATTCAGCCATAAAAAAGAATAAAATCTTATTCACAGCAACAGGGATGGGTGTGGAAGCTCATGTTAAGTGAAATAAGTCAGGCCTAGAAAGATAAATACTGCATGTTTTCATTCACAGGTAGGAGCTAAAAATTTTAAGTTCATAGAAGTAGTGAGTAGAATTGTGGTTATTAGAAGCTGTGAAGGGTAAAGGGGAGGAGAGGATAGGGGAAGGTCGGTAAACAAATGCAAACTTAGCGCTAGATAGGAAGCATAAGTTCTAGTGTTGTACAGCACCGAAAACCTGGGGAGAAGATTTTGAATGTTCCTAGAATTAATGTGCACAAATATGACTTAATAAAAGAAAAAGGAAAAAAAGAAAGGAGACACACACACAAAGAAATGATGACTGTTAAGATGATGGACATATGCTATTTACCTTGATTTGATCGTTATACCTTGTTTACACGGATTGACATATCACTCTGTATCCCATAAATATGAACAAATACTACATGTCAACTAATAACAAAGGGAAAACAACACCAAATAAAACACACACACAATAATAGGAAAAAAAAGCTCTCAAGCCTTAAAAAGACATGGAGAAGCCTTGCATGGATATTGCTAAGGGAAAGAAGCCAATCTGAAAAGCCTGCATACTGTGTGAGTCCAACTACATGTGTTCTGGAAAGGCCAGACTCTGGAGACAGTAACAAGATCAGTGGTTGCCAGGGGCTGGGAGAAGGGAGGCGTGAACAGGCAGAGCACAGGGGAGGTCCGGGGCAGTGGAAAGATTCTGTAATGGTGGATGCATGTCCTTATATCAATTGTATATAGAGAATTTGAACAGAATCAAAGTTAAAAAAAGATTTTTTTTTTTTCGTAACAAGATCTTGCTCTGTTGTCCATGTTGGTCACAAACTCCTGATCTCAAGCAACTCTTCCACCTCAGCTTCCTGAATGGCTGGGATTATAGGGACACACCACAGCCCCCAGGAAAAGAAACCTTGAGAGGCAGAGTATTTTACCTTTTTCCTATGTACTGAAAAAGACAGGTAACATTTTAAAGGGTTGTGGAGAGAGAGATCATTAATGGGCTTATGCCCACTTCATGACCTCACCAATTGTATTTCTATATCTCAAGGTAGTTATGTAATGTAATCTATTATGTTGTACAATATAATTATATGGTATATTAATATAGTGTAATATATACTTATTATATACTATACTAATATGGTCTAGGCCAGGCACGGTGGCTCACACCTGCAATCCTAGCACTTTGGGAGGCTGAGGAGGGAAACTTGCTTGAGGCTAGGAGTTCAAAACCCGCCAATGCAAGAGCAAGAGCAAACTCCCTCTTCTATGAAAAGTAAAAAAAATTACCTGGCCATAATGAGAGGGCATCTGTAGTCCCAGTCATTCAGAAGGCTGAAGCAGGAGGATTGCTTGAGTCACGGAGTTAGAGGTTGTGGTGATTATGATGACACTGTGTCACTCTAGCCTAGATGACAGAGTGAGACCTTGTCGCAAAAAAAAATCCAATATAATCTATTATATAATTTGCATATTAGTAAATCCAGGATAAAACAATTTAGATGAAAGCTTCAGACATAGATTTTGGGATACTTGGATTTAATTAAGACTAGATTATGTTTAAATAAACAAAAGTTGAATATAAAATAAAGCGTAGTCAGAATCTTTAGGATGATTACATAACTCTAATATATTCAATGTTGAGAATAATATTTGAAAATGCAATAATCATAATAAATAATAATAGCCTAGAGAAGAATAGTTGAAGGTCACCGGATTTGCTGAACACCAAATAGGAGATGGCAATATAACGGCTAAAATAAGATGTTGTTTCCAGGAACAACACAAAAGAAAATTCAAATAGCTTAAAATGTTCTACATTGAAGAAAGAAATCTAAACCCAAAGGTTAGGATTTAAAATATTAAAAAAAGTCCCATTGCTCTCAGAGAAGGGAAAAGGAATAAAAGGATAATCATAAATGTGGCACTGAGTCATGCTGGTGGCCTATGACCCTAAATTCTGTCTCAGTGGTCACTCTGAGGGGTGTTTTGTGGCAGGTCAAGCCTGGCCATGGTCTCCCAGGTTATGCAGTTACTGAGCTCTGATTTATGAATTGATATAAATGTCAATGATTTTTATTTTCACCTGTGTCAACTTTGGTGTAATGCTTTCTACAGATAATATTTAATACTTACCTTGTGTTGAACCCAAAGCTGGTGTTTTTAAGCTTTAAATCATGTCTTCACAAGTCTAGAGTCCTGGAACTTAGAGGATGGATCTCTCACTGTGCATATGTTTCTTCCATGATTTTTAAACTTTAGTCCTAAACATGCTCAGCTTTAAAATCCCTGTTTGTTGTATAGAAATCATATCATCCCTTGATTGTTTTGGCTTCTTTTTGATGGATCTTTTTTAACTTTTTGACATCTTTCTGGGGTCTAATCATATAACGCTTATACTGTTTTCCAGGTAAAGATGTATTATGACTTTACATAAGGGTGGGGCTGATGCTATTGCTAAACATTTAGTTTAGGGATATAGTACTACAGCACTGACTGTGGCCAGGCATAATGGCCTGTGCTACTGAGGTGGTTCTTTGGCAGCTGGGTGACATTGGATAAATAATTTGATCTTCTCTGGGTCAGTTTCTTTGCCTGTTTTGCATACTTCCCAAGGTAGTTATGTTACAGGATCAAATGAGGCAAAGTATAGACCAGCCCAAGATACATATCTCTAGTTTTTCTGATTTAGAAATTAATATATGCTCAATGTAAAAAAAGAAAGAATAAAAGTAATATACAATGAAAAGCAAAACTTCTAGAAATAATGCCTGGATCTAGTTTGGTTATATTCTTTTTTACCTGTCTAATACAATGATACTTTGTTAATTTTTATAAAAATGAGATCATTCTACATCTTATATTTTCTTTTGCTTCTTTTATATCATACGTGTGACGTCTTTCCAGAGGAAAGAGCGACCGCATGTGTTTTCATGCCTCTATAGGACCCTAATTGCATGAGTGCCTCCGAAATTATTTAACCAATTTCATAGTAGTAACCCTTTGAGCTTGTCTCTAGTATTTTACTATTTGAAACAATGCCGCAACAGTGTGGTGCTACTATATTTTTACATGCTTGAGTGATTATTTCTCTATGTTTTAAGAAAGAAATTGCTAGGTCGAAGGTCTGAGTGTTTACAGTTTGATGAATATTTTGAACTTGGTCAAGGGTTTCCAACATGTGGTGCTCTCCAGACATGTTTATTAAACTGGGTTCAAGAGAAAAAGCAGCGAGCAGAGGTTGGAGGCTGAGACTGGAAACAGACTGGGAACAGATCAGGGGCAGACATAAGTCACTTAACCTCGCTCCGCCTCAGTTTCCTCATCTGTAAAGTGGAGGTAAGAATCTTCCCGTTTCACAGGATTGGTGTGAGGATTCAATGGGATGATACATCCTAAGTGCTGAGAATCCTACCTGACACAGAGAAAGCACCGTATGATGAGAGATGTTGCAATTAGGATTATTTGGGGCCAAGACTGTAACTCTGGTGCAGGCTGGACCACTAGGTGGCCGGGGACCCTGGGAAGTACTCCCAGCATGACCCCTTGTGGCCTCCATCTGCCTTCTTTAGACATAATCTGATTCTTTTCTTCTCTGTCCACGGCCCTGTGAAATCATTTTACAATTTACCTGTGAGTCTGGCTTATGGGGAGCCAAAAGAGTGTCTATCATTAGTCTCTCTCAAACTGTTAAAAATGAGTCCTGCTCTGATCCCCA
This sequence comes from Galagoides demidoff, assembly GCA_963574575.1. Classification (NCBI taxonomy): domain Eukaryota; kingdom Metazoa; phylum Chordata; class Mammalia; order Primates; family Galagidae; genus Galagoides; species Galagoides demidoff. The sequence continues at coordinate 3,126 of CAUYQV010029110.1, read as the reverse complement.
GGAGAAAAGAGAGAAGCAAGCTACTATTTACTGACTCTCTGCCATGTGCTAGACTTTATCTCACACACACACACACACACACACACACATACACACATATATATATTGACTCCACCTCATGATGTCAGTATTACTGTCACCATTTTACAAATGAGTAATTGGAAGTATGGTATCTTTAGGAACTCACGAAGGCCAAGCCATTCGTAAGTGGCAGAACTAGAATACGTCCTGCTCCTTCACAGTGCCCTACAAACTCTGAGTCCAGAGATCCACTTAACCGTGTCCACACTCCTGATTCAGACCAACTGCTCTGTCTATAATTTTTAATAGCCTTTTGTGGAAAATCTTGTTTCATACTTTTGAAAGTATGATCATAGGTCACCTGGAGTTGGTAATAAGTCTAATTATTCCCTTGCCTTCCAGAGGGTCACAGAAGCCTTAGTGTGATTGGCTCAGAGGGCCCTTCAGTACATCGTCAGTGGCCCCTGCTCTTTTCATTTCCTCTGCTCACTGCTTTTCTTCTTGAACCCGTTTAATAAACATTTCTGGAGAGCACCACATGTTGGAAAAGGGTTGTGCTGCTGTTGCCAGAGTCTTCCCAGGACAAATGACCTCTGTGCTTCCTCTTGGGGGTCACTGTTGGTTGTGTACTTTCACTGGACTATTGGGAGATGGGCCTCTTCTGCTTTCCTATTTATTTTATTTTATTTTTTTCTTTCAGCACGATATAAGGGTACAAATAATTAGGTTACAAAGCAGAGCATTCTGAGTCCCTCCGTTCTCCTTTAAGTCACCTTGAGCAGATGTTTTATGTAGTGACAATAAGATGGCATTGATGTCTCTGTAAGTTCTTAGGAGCCTCTGAAGCATTTAAGGGATTATTGTTTCTCCTCTTTCAATTCTTGTTTGCCCTTGAAGGGGGACACTTCCCCTTGCTTCCTTTGAATGAGTTTCAGTTTTGAAGCTGCCTGTCCCCTGGCCTTAGCAGCCTGCTGTAGCTCGGTGGTTAACAGAGGAGGGACTGGTCTTTGCACTGGGGAGTTGGGGCCTGTTGGTCTGCACAACTCTTTTTCAGGTCTAATAAGTAGGGTTAATATAAAATTAAAACTTCTTGAACTTAATTTGTTTCAATAAAGCAAAATTATGTTTGATGTTAAAAAAAAGATTAAAGCTTCTTGAAGATTCTTTTCTAAACTTGTCCTTTAGAGTATCTGAAGAAGTACCTGGATATTCTTGATATTTCTCTCAAATAGAGTGAGGACCTGGTGATTTTTGCCTTTCGTTATCCAGAATGGAGACTCTAATATTCCTTCATACTGTACTCCCTACAGACTTTCCTGTTTATTACTTGGAACTCCATCTAGTATATTTCCTTTCCTTGTAGTTTCTAAAACGACCTGTACCTGGAAGCTATCATTTAAATCTCCTGTCCACATAGGACAGGCTGAGCCTGCTCATTGAGGAACCTGGTTTCAGTGACTGCCATAATTTGAAAAGTGCTGGGAAGGATTTTGGTCCCAACACATCTGTCTTGCATCTTCATTCATTCAGTAAATATTTACTAAGCATGCTCAATATAAACTGAGATGTAGCAATGAACAAGGCAGGCGAGACCCCTGCTTGCATTCTAGAAGATGTTTATTGTGGGGGTGTGAGGTTACCGGTGAGCAATCAAAGGGGTCTGAATGGTGTCAAGTGTGATAAAGGCACTAAAAAAGGCCCATAGTAAAACATAATGGGAAGAGGAAATTTACATCAGGAGAGGCCTCTCTGAGGTGGTAATATTTGAGCTGACCCTTAAGCAGTACAAAGAGGACCTTGTGCTCCCACCTCATGGGCACAATGGAAGGGTATATGGCACACCTCCTGCGTGTGGGACACAACAACAACAGGAGCCTTACCTAACAAATGCAAACATTGAAACCTAATTGTTTGTACCCTCATATTAATCTTAAACAAAATAAATGATACAAAGAACCCAGAACCTTTGGGAAGCCCTGGTTAGATCTTCTCAGGCAAAAGAACCAGCAAGTGCAAAGGGCCTGAGGAAGGACAAGTTTGGTTTATGTAGAGAACTGAAAGGAAAACCGCATGGCTGAGCAGAGTTAGCAAGGCAAGAAAGATAGGAGATGAAACCAGAGCAGGGCCAGATTTTGTAGCTATCTTGAGGTCAAGACAAGAAATTCAGACTTTATGTCTACTGTGCCATGCAATCATTAGAGGAGAGTGCCATGACCTAAATTATGTCCTAATTACCTATGACCTAAATTACCTAAGAGATACTCTGACTGCCGAATAGGATATAGAGGTGCAAGCAGTGAATCAGACACAAGTTGGGAGGACATTCTAGTCCTGATAGGAGATGATGGTGGCTCAGACACCATCAGAGATGAGAGGGGTATGGGTTTGGGATGTATTTTGGAGGCAGAGCAGACAGACTTCCTAATGAATTAGATGTGGATGGTAAGTCAAGAGAAGAATTTATGACCACCTGGATTTTTGATTTGAGTGGCTGAATGGACAGTGAGACTGGGAAACAAGGGAAGAAGAACTGGTTGTATGTGACTGGGGAGGTTAAGAGTTAAGAGTTTTGTTTAGACCAGGAGTGTCAAGGAGGCATGAGGCTTTAAGAGTCTAGAGCACAGGGGAGAGGCTCTGTGGATGCCTAACTTCATGTCCCTTGTGCCAGGAAGGAGTAGGGCTCTGTCCTCCAGAGCTCACAGCAGGAGCACAATGCTTGGATGGGGATGACACTTCTTAGGAGATTAATGGATTGAACTGATCTCCTACAAATGTAAATATGCCCCCAAAGTGATAACTCCTTGTGTACCTACTCATTTTCCCTTAGTATGAACTTACATGTTTATTTGATGACAGTGGTGTGAAGGTTGATGTTAAAAAGCTATCATAGGCTCGGCGCCTGTGGCTCAATCAGTTAAGGCGCCAGCCACGTACATCTAAGGTGGCGGGTTCGAATCCCCAGCCTGGGCCCGCCAAACAACAATGATGGCTGCAACCAAAAAATGACCGGGCGTTGTGGCGGGCGCCTGTGGTCCCAGCTACTTGGGAGGTGGAGGCAGGAGACTCGCTTGAGCCCAGGAGTTGGAGGTTGCTATGAGCTGTGAT
>CAUYQV010029105.1:0-38488 GCA_963574575.1 Galagoides demidoff | reverse complement strand
TTCTCCAATTTTAATATCAGGTCTATCCAGATTAAGTAGAATGATTTTGAAGTATTTCTTTTTCTATTGTCTATAAGATTTGGTATGATCTGTTTTTTTGAAATTATCTTTTATTTATAAATATTAGTTGTCTATTTTTTTGAGACTTTGGAAAAAACAAAATAAGAAGAAGTTAACTGATCAAAGTATCTATAATAGACATACTTCTATCTGACAATGTGAATGTTACTTTCTTTGCATTATTACTGTTATTATTGCTTAATAATTCAATACAGCAATCATTTGATTTCTTTTCTGAATGTATTTATCTTCTTCATTCTCTATGAGGTTTTTGTTCTCGGTCCTTATGTTAAATATTATTATTGTCATTAAATTTAGCCTTTTAGTTCTGTGAAGGCAAAAGTGGAAAAAAAATACTATAAAAGCTCATTTCTCCTTTGGTCATTCTATATAAAGTTATGTAAGGCAAGTGACAATCCCAATGCCTAAATGCCACTCCCTCTATATGATGTTCATTATTCTTTAAACATAACTGGCAGTTGAGACTACAAAGAGAAATCAAACCCTAATTGGAACAATGATTAAGAGTTCATTCAATTTTGGTTATTAAGCTCTTCTAGCCAGAACAAATAAGCAAACATAGAAGTGTATAACATAAGGAATTGTTGGGCTTGAAAATGACTTATTCAATGTGCCTTTATTGAACACATACAATAAAAATACCTTTACATGGGGTGCTATAGAAAATGAAAATCAAGTAAGTATGAAAGTTGCTGATTGCTAAGAGAAAATTAGGTTTTGTCAGTGATAGAAGGCAAACCCTTTATGGTACAGTAGGTTCTCAGATGATCATGAGTCTTTACTTAGAATTTCCACCCCTTCTCTTGCTCTGTTAGGTCCTCAATTTACAGATGGAGAAACAGATTCGAAAGATTTAGTGATTTGATCACAACAAAATGCAACCATGTGTTATAGTCTGAATCTTTTTATTATATCATATTTCAAAATGAATTTCAAATGGATTAACAATAAAAACACAAACAATAAAAGAATATACATAAATAATAGGATATAATATAAATGAATCAGTGAACATTTATGTAATATTCATCTTTTATGACAAAATATCAGAAACTATATCAGAACATACTAATATATTAATGTAATTTGTGTGTCAAAATTGTCATAAACAGAATTGAAAAGCAAATGACAAACTCATGAAAAATTAGCAAAGTATCTAGAAAAATGTTTAAATAGTCTTAATATATACATTGCATGAGTCAATAAGAAAAAAATTCATATTCCTATGTAAAAAATAGGTAAATTACTTCAAAGGTAATTTTCAAAAAAGAAATTAAAAGTGACCAATAAATATATATATAGTTTTCTAAATGCAAGTTAAAATAAGATATATAATTTGTTATCTACTAAAATGACAATACTTCTCTTACAGAATTATATTCATTTTCAGAGCAGGTTTGGGCAAGTGGGAGCTTCCATGTGTTCTCGGTGTGAGTATAAATAGCAGAATGTTCATTGAGCAAGTTACAACATTCAACAAATACCTTAAAACTGTAATATTCTTTGATCCAAGAATTCTACTTGTTGAAGATTAGCCTAAGTAAATAATTATGGATATGGATAAAGGTTTAGCTACAATTTGTTTGTCTTAGATTACAACATGCTTATTATAACAACAAAGGTTTAAAGTAAACTAAATGTTCCAAAACAGACAATTAACAATTGAATAATTAAAATTGTGGTACATTTGAATAGCAGAAAATAATGCCACCATCCAAGCAATAACAGATAACTACAATTTTGGTAATATAAACTCAATATGCATGTTAAGTGAAGAAAATATTTCAGAAGAGTTTTACAAAATGATCCAATTTTTTTGTTTATCTACAATTTTTAAATTTTCATAATAACATTTTTACTTTGTAATTAACATTAGGAGTTGTGGTAAAAGGAGGTCATATGTAATTTCTAATATATCTTTGAGCTTTACATGTCAATAATTTGAAATAGAAATAATTATATGACATAATAGATAAAAGAATACTGTAGGTATTTTGTGCCCATAATAGTAAATTAATGAGCACCCAGAGAGAGAAAATGTCAGAAGGCATTGAGCATTGATGGGTTAGGCCTGACCAGAACTGGCTAGAAATCAGAAGGCTAAGACAAAAATGGAATCTGGCATATTCCACGGGTTTAGTCAAGTAAGGTGTAAAATCCAGTCAGATCAGCTGAAACAATATGGTACAGCTCAGTTTTAAAACCATTTCAATATATCCGTGCTTTTTAACCACCACATTTATGATTTTTCATTGAACTACAATGACACCAGTTTAATTTTTGCATCCTAGACTGGCATATGTTAATTATAGCGAGAAAAATGTCAGAGGCATGCAAATGAATCATGTTTCTGATTAAGGCAAAACCAGAGGTTCTAGGATATTATAACATTTGGCTCAGAATTCGCCCCCCAACATTGTTTCTTGCCAAGTGTAAGCAAATTAGATATACCACCTTGAGATAAGCATGGATGACTTATTTTATAAATTACTTATAACCTAATCTAGATTGTAGAGCACGGTCCATAAATTGTATTCTATAGCTCAAAGGATACCTATACTTCAAAATCACTGCTCACAGCAAGCCAAAAAAGCATATGGGTGTATATTTTGCTCCCTGCACAAGGATATCTACCAAAAAGATACAAGTGGGGATTGAAATTTGGCTTGTACTCTGATTTCTCAGTATAACTAAGAAAGGGAAGCTTTATCTAATTTGTCTACCCAGGGGGAGTACCATTTTCTAATTTGTCCACAGAAGCAGCAGATACTAGTAGTAACCCAAGTTAATAACCAATGGCTCCAAACATATTCATGTCCAACAAGACTGGAAAATATTTAAAAGTTATGATCCTGCCTTAAAGAAATCACATTTTCAGTGTTGATTGAATTAAAAAATAATTGTCATTCAACATGCCCAGCAAATGATCAAAGACTAGCACTCCCTCAACTGTAAATTACTTGCTAAAAAGCCACCATTAGATATGGAAAATGGGTTCATATGAAATACTAGATTAAAAATGGTATTGACAAGAAACAGTTGCTTTAATGGTATTTTTACAAAGGAAAAATTCCATGAAGCATCTCTCTTCCACTTGTATAACAAACATTTTAAATAAGAATAATATAGGAATATAACCAGAACACTGAAACCCAAGCCACTAGGGTAGCATTTTAAACAGATTTTGGAGAAGTACTGCTATGGTTTATATTGTTAAAATATTAAAAATAATAACACTGAAATTCACAACAAACATCTAATATGATAACCCTGCAAATATTGACTAAATACAGTTCAGCCTAAAATCTACCCTTTAGAGCATATTTTCGATAGTGGGTATAAACATATTAATGAGGCACGTTCTGAGAGCAAAAATAATTTTGCTCCCTAAATATATTTAAAGTACTCTTGGGTTTTTTTCTTCTATTTGTTCTCTTTTTATTTTTTAAGGATAAGATAGTACCAAAGTCCTTAAATGGAAATTTGTCATTCAGCTCTGCTGTACTTACATTTCTACTGAAGAAGCTTATTTAACAATTTCTTAGAAGATGTCTCTTGGGCTCAGCTGTACACGGGATATTATGTATAATTAGCACTTTTATGTGGAATTAACAAACGATCTTGTTAGTTCATTACTTTTTAATATTTGCATCAGTATTCTAAAGCAGATTAAGAGCAACTGTAATTTCCATATGCAAGGTAACTATAAAGTTCAGAAAATGTTCATTTTACTCAAACCCATGTACTGTGTCTTCAATATCTTTTCTCCCCACATTCCTCTTCAGTTTACCCAGACTCTGAACAACAGAGATTTTGGCAAATTTTATTTTTAATGAATAAAATTTGCATCTTTGTCTACTATATCATGCTCACTAATAAAATGGACCACAAATTAATCAATATTTTGCCTTATCACTGATCTTCATGGAAAATACATATGAGTGATTTCTTATGTTTTCAAAGATAAGGGAGTAATGTTATGGATATAATCTGTTATAGTTAAAATTAGTTAACTCAAACATTCTGGCTTTGAGAAAGTTAAGGTAAAATATCAAGGTTACAACTGTGGGAAATAGGTGCACAAACAATGAATATTGTAAATAATGTATTTACAAAATGTATTATTTTTTAAGAAACAAAGTGATGGAGATGCTACTTGAGTTGCATTTTATCCACACACTACAGATTATAGGCATTTCAGTTTGTTTTACGGGTATTAGACAAATGTGGATATACACATGAATGCATTCGTGTAACCATTACTATCTAATTCCATAACATTTTACTTGTTTCTAAAATATACTTGTTTCTGATATATATTGACATCCATGACCTTCATTCATCCTTGCATTTATTTATGGAAAGCTCTTGAATGCAATACAGGCAAGAGGGTAAGAAGCAGAAATAACTAATATATATGGAATAATACGGTGGATGCTGTTAAGATAATCAGACATAGTTATAAGAGTTAAAAGCATGAGGCAAGGCATGGTGGCTCATACCTGTGATCCTGGCACTCTGGGAAGCCAAGGCAGGTGAATTGCTTCAGCTCAGGAGTTCGAGACCAGCATGAGCAAGAGAGAGACCCTATCTCTACCAAAAATAGAGAAAAAAGCTGAGGCAAGACAATTGCTTAAGCACAGTTGCTGGAGGCTACTGTGAGCTATGATGTCATGACACTCTACTCAGGGTGCCAGAGTGACACTCTGTCTCAAAAAAAAAAAGTTAAAAATATAACAAATCAGGTTTTCCCACACCATTTATTGAATAGGAATTATTTTCCTCAGTGTATATTTTTGTTTTCTTTATTAAAGATCAATAGCAATATAAAAATGATTTCATACCTAGATTCTCTGTTCTGATCCTAAGGTCTATGTCTCTATTTTTATGCCACTTACCATGCTGTTTTGTTTATTATAGCCTTGTAGTATGACTGGAAGTCTGGTAAAGTGGTGCCTACAGATTTTCTCTTATTTCATCAATTCACAAATGGATTAATAAAATGTGGTGTATGTATACCATGGAATACTACTTAGCCATAAAAATATGGTGACCTAGTATCTTTAATAACAATCCAGATGGAATTGGAAACCATTATCTTATGTGAAGTATCATAAGAATAGAAAAACAAACACCACATACACCCAGTACTAAATTAGAATTAGTCGATCAACTCCTTTGTGCTCATAGCGAAGCAAAAGTCAACAAAATTCAAATAGAGAGCAAGAGGAGAAGGGAAAAAGCAAAGAAAGTCCCACTCAGTGAGTACATTGCACTTTCTGGGTGCAGGGAATACATATAAATTTGACTTAAAATATATAAAATCAAATTATGCTATCAAGCATATGTGCCCCCATATGTCCAAAAATTAAAAAAAAATGACAAACCATTTCTAAAGTATGTAGTCAAAGAACCTATGTAAATTATCTATACTTGAACAGGACAGTGAAGTATTGTTAGAATATCACCAGATGAAGATAAGCATTTGCTAAAATAAAATGTATATAGAAGTTACCATCAAACAGCTCTGAGTTCAAATTCCAGCACATTCATTTACTAGGTGTTTGACTTTACACAACATGCTTAATCTCCCAGTGTCCAAACATAGTACTTTGCCAGGCACAGTGCCTCACACCTGTAATGGCATCAGTCTGGGAGGCTGAGGCAGGTGGATTGCTTGAGCTCAGGAGTTGGAGACCAGCCTGAGCAAAAAAAGAGAGACCTCATCTCTAAAAATCAGGGCACTGTGTAAGGCTCCTGTAGTCCCAGCTACCCAGAGGCTATGGCAAGACGATTGCTTGAGCCCAAAAGTCTGAGGTTGCTTTGAGCTATGCCACAGCACTCTACCAAGGGTGACTGAGGGAGACTATGTCTCAAAAAAAATAGCATTTGTAAAATATGGATAATACTATTACCTACACTGAAGACCTTTTGTTAAGATTACATAATTTTTTCTATAAAGTGTTTAGTACAATTCCTGACACATATAGCTGTATGTACAGTAGCAGTTAACAGCAATATTGCCATTCTTCATGGAAGAACAGCATGACACGCACAACAAAACAGTCTGAAAACACTACCAATTAACCTCATTAGCCATGGATTACTTTTGCTGCCACTGTATGTTCTGTCTGGCAACAGTTTAATAGCCAAGTCTAGATTTTGGTGGGAAGGGAGATATCTTGTAAAGTAATATTTGGTGCTTCCTGTGGTGAAAATACTCCCACCATAACCTATTACCAATTACTATTCAACAACTGGCTTACATATTGCCTGCAATAAAAAAATCATCTCTTGTGAGTCAAGCCATTGTGAACCGTTCCAGTACCCCACTACTCATGATACACAAAAGCATTAATACCTTCATTCTCAATTAATTAGAAAACTTGCATTTTAAATATTTTATGTTATGCCAAACTCCTTTATGTATTATTATATAGGTGTTTAACAACAGTTTAATAATATTTCAGAAAAATGATTAGTTTTACTGGATGATCTGGGAACACATTATTATTTGTCTCATTAAAAATAATAAAACATGGTATTATAAATTATCCTCCACCATATTTCGAGGGGATATCAGATTTAGCTAATGAAGAATAGTGTCAAAATATGTCTAATTAACTTGAGTCACAGATGGATCAGATCATCTAGTTTAGTTGTTTTGTACTATGCTGAGTTTCACTATATATATATATATATATACACACACACATGCACACACACATATAAATATATTTCTTAGTGTGTATCAGCAAAAATACTTGAATTACTACTGATCTAAATAAGAAGCTTGACACTTGGAGGAAATGATTAGTCCAAATTTTCTCAGTTAATTTAATGGCATAGCTGGTATTAAAACATGCATTGATTCTTCATTCACAACTCTGTCCAACACACGATTATTTGACATTTTGATCACCTCACCTTGTGAAATATACAAAAAAAAAGTAGAGCTATAAATGGGACCTATTAAATCAAAATATCACTTAATATATATATTTATTTATTTTACCTTTTCTTCTTTGCTTTTACCTGCTTTATATTGAATTTTACTTTAGCATTTTTCAATTCATGATTGTATAAGTGCCATGAAGGAACTCATTATGAATCTCTTTTGAGATTGGGCTGTGTTTAGAATAGAAAACATTGGCTTGGTGCCCGTGGCTCAAGTGGCTAAAGCACCAGCCACATATGCCTGAACTGGTGAGTTTGACCTGCCAAACAACAATGACAGCTGCAACCAAAAAATAGCTGGGTGTTGTGGTGGGCAGCTGTAGTCCCAGCTACTTGGGAGGTGGAGGCAGGAGAATCGCTTGAGCCCAGGAGTTGGAGTTTGCTGTGAGCTGTGATGCCATGCCACCCTACCCAGGGAAACAACTTGAGATTCTGTCTTAAAAAAAAAAAATAGAAAACATTCTGAGTCAATAGTTTGTTTGCGTTTATTCATTTCATTCCTCTTGAACATACTCCTTTCTGTTTTCTGCACTTATTTTCTCTGGAAGCTAGAAGACTAGAATGCTTTCACAACTATATGGATCCTGGGCCTTTAGTACAAGTAGTTTGATGAAAGAGGTACTCACTGAAATGCTCTCAAATCCCAGGCTATTTGCCAGTTCTTATAAATAGCCAACTGCATGGTTTCTTTCTCTACTTTATGCTGGCCATAATTTTGTCACATTAAGAAAAATAGCAAAATGCAATTAAAATAATTTCACTATAATCTCTATGATCTTTTGCTCTGAAAGAATCCCAACACAGGGGTTTCCTCTGTCTTTGTTTCTGTCTTACTCTTTCATGTATTTTAATGTGTCTCATTCTCCTTTGTTTTTAAACTATACACACAGAGCCACATACAATTTTTGCATATGCAATTTAAGCTGAATTATTTAGTGTGAGTTTTTAATATGCACCTTAAACAAGAAACACAATGAGAAATGCAATCTCTTCAAGAAGAGATTTGGAATATACAAATATATAAAGCAAATATTAGTAGGTCTAAAAAGAAAGGTGAATTGCAATAAAATAAGAGTAAGGGAATTCAGTATCCCACTTTAGATAATTGACAGATCATCCAGACAGAAAATTCACAAAAAGACATGAGTTAATTGATAATTTAGACAAAATAGACCTTAAAGACATTAAGTACAATATATTTCATCTAACTTTTACAGAATCACATTTTTCTTACCAGCACATGGAAGAATCTCCAGACTATATATTAAACCATGAAACAAGGCTAAACAAATTTAAAGAAACAAAATCATATTAAGTATTCTTTGGTACTGAAATGAAATAAAACTAGAAACCAATAAAAACAAGAATTTTGGAGACTTTATAAATGTATGGAAATTAAACAACATAATATCAAAAAACCAATGGATTAATGAAGAAATTAAAAAGAAAGTTAAAAAATTTGAAGCACTCTTTATGGGAAGAAATATGGAGAATTCTTGAAGAATTAAAAGTTGACCTTTGTTTTTATCCCTCAATTTCATTACTAAGTTTCTACCTAGAAGAACAAAAATGTTTTCACCAAATAGACAATTGCACCAGAATGTTTATTGCAGCTGATTCATAATTGTCAAGTCATGGAAGCAACCCAAATTCCCATCAATCCATGAATGGATTAACAAACTATGGCATATGTATACCATGGAATACTATTCAGTCATGAAAAAAGATGGAGATTTTACATCTTTTATGTTTACCTGGATGGACTTGGAACACATTCTTCTTAGTAAAGTATCTCAAGAAAGAAAAAAAATCCAATCCAATTTACTCAATACGAAGCCAATATATAAACAATTACATGCCCACACGAACAATAAAACACAAATATAGTCTAGCAAGGGGAGGGGAGAGGTGGGAAGATGGGCGAAAGAGGTGATTGGCAGGATGGGGAAGACAATTGGTAGGATCTCAACAAATGTTCACAATGTGAGGGTGTTCACCACACCCCTGGGTGAAGGGCTTTTCTACAACTTGGACTTTACAATGTAACCTAAAAGTCTGTACCCTCATATTAATTTGAAATAAAACAATGAAGCAATTTAAAGTGGAAAAGCAGTGTATCTCAAAATGCATGAGATACAGCAAAAACAATACTAAAAAAGATAGAGACTCCAAATAAATATGGCAACAATATACTTCAAGGAACTAGAAAAATGAGAACAAACCAAAGCCAAAATTAGTGGAAGGAACGGAATAACAAATATTAGGAAGAAATAAATGAAATGGAGAATGAAACAAATACAAAAGGTTAATAAAAATGTTATTTTGTCAAAAGGTTATTAAAAATCAATAAACCATTAGCTAAACTAATGAAGAAAACCCAAATAAGTAAAATAAAAATAAAAATACATTTCAACTTACATCATAGAAATACAAAAGATCACTGAAGTCTATTTGGGACAACTATACACCAGTATATTGGAAACCTAAGAGAAATGGTTAAATTTCTGGAGACATACAACCTACCAAGATTAAACCATGAAGAAATTTATAACCTAGGCAGATAAATGTTAGAGTACAGGAAAGAACCTCAGCATGGCAGGCCCAGAATTCCCCAGGAGGGAACTTTCCCTACCACTCACTTTGGAGGTGGAGAGAGAAATGGTACTGAGAAATCAACATGCATTTTTTTGCCTGTGTGTGACAAGGTCTGCTGAGTCCCAGAGAGAGGACACGGTATCAGCCTGTAGTGAGGCAGATAGGGGCTGGCCTGAATTGTATTCTCAAGAGGTTTTATTAAGATTTTAGGGTTGTGTTTCCAGAATAAAGAAGTTAAAGAGATAATAGTCTCATGATTAAATCATGTCTGGTGATCTTTTGATTATGAAAAATGTCATCAAGGTGGAGGCACTAAATCATAGAACACTTCTCAAGAACAGAACTAAGTAGGTAACAAAGTTGCCTTAGGTGATGGGAGAGGATGGGTTATGATTACCACCTTCAGGTAGATTGTCTTGGCTTTGGCTCAAGGGTGAATTTTAATCCCTTTCTAACTCTGTTGGTATCCCATCTCTATTAACCTACTGAAGTTTACTCAGACGTCCCCAAACAAATTTTCTGTCCATGCAGGTGAACATTCCGACTTGCCTCATTACTGTAGGCATACTGAGAAGTGAGGATGGGGATCTGGTGACTGAAGCTATTCCCATCTGAGTTCTCTGGAATATCTGCCTACATTATGTATCTATCCACAGGTAAATATCTAATAAAAATATTGAAATAACAGACTGTCTCTTATAAAAGAAAAGCCTAGGAACTGATGGATTAACTGTTAAGTTTTGTTAAACATTAAAGAATAATACCAATTCTACTTGAACTGTTTCAAAAATTGAAGAGAGAATACTTCTAAACTCATTCTATAATAACAACATTACCTTGTTACCAAAACCGACAAAGATACAGCACAAGAAAACAGGATAATATTCTTGAAGAACAGAGATATAAAAATATTCTACAAAAGAACAGCAAGAAGAATTCAACAACTCATTAAGAAATTCATTCCAGGAGGCGGAGCATGATGGCAGATGGGAAAGACATTTACCTTAGCTCTCCTGGAACAACAGGCGAGAGTGAGTGGGCTAGATCATACCCAGTATTGAACACTGGTGTGGAGTGGCAGTTTGGGGTGTGCAGCGAGGTGGCAGATTGCTGGACTTGGAGTGTAATCCAGACCTGAGAGACTGCCAGGCAAATTTCTGCCAGCACCCCAATGGAGGTCTCAGAAGATGCCAATTACAGTTTTCAATTCCTAGGGAAGCTAGGCATTGTGTGGAAAGATTGGTGAAGTGTGGACTCCCAAGCAGAATTTGGAGACCAGAGTGGGGTGATGGAGCAGCTCTGCTGTGGTTTGGTAGCAAGTGAGATATTCATGCGGGGTAAGTTCCCAGATAGGAGGCAGCCATTGTTATAAAATTCATGAAATAGCTGTGTGTGCAGTCCTCTTTCCCCTAGCCAGGCAAGGCGATCTGAATTCCACCTCTCTTTTTTTTCTTTCTTTATCCACACTCAAGTTTCCTCTCCTGCCTTTTGTGTTTGCTCTTTCTCCTTCTCTGAAGAGTCATCCTACACTTGTAACAGGACCAGGATATCCTGCACTCCACAGGAACTGTTGCAGAGGGAATTTGTGAAACCCACATCTGAAGATAATTTGGGTTCTTTGGAATCAGTTTGGGAGGGACTGAGTGCTAAGTGGGTAAATGGACAACCACCAAGAACAATCTAAGCTGGGAAACAGGTGTAGCCTGGGAACCACTCACAGTGTTACCTAGTGTTGAGAAAGTATATTGCAACATAAATATATTCCTACTAAAGTTGATCCCTAGAGCATATATATATATAATATTTTGTTCTTGTTGCCTTTTTTGCTTTGTTGTTGGTGTTTTCTGTGTTTTCTCATTTCTCTTTCTTGTGGGAGTCATTAAAAAAATTTTCTCTCTTCTTTCCTTCCTCTTAAGGTTGTTGAAATTGTTTGCATTAGGCTATTTGAGCTTTTTTATTTGTTTGTTTGTTTAGTTTTATTTAAATGCATCTTGTGTTTTGCTAAGTCCTCCAGTTGGCTTTTTTCCCTAACTCCAATTTTTACAGTCAACACGAGCAAAGGCTCCTGTGTCTTTTTTTTTCTTTTCTCTTTTTCTTTTTGTTGATTGCAGAATACCTTAGCTTGATCTAATCTCTCTCCCTACTTCACTCCTCAACATTCTCTCAGATGATAGAGACTCTTCTACTCTTATAATCTTTCCCACATCTTGTGCTTCTGCATCAGCTAAGATCTTCTCCTCTACCCCGCTTTTTTTCTTTTTTCCTTCTTGGACTGTTGTCTCTCTCTTTCCTTTATTCATTCCTTTTCCCTTCCCTTCCTTTATTTGGCTCAATGGTACGTTGAATTTCCTTTGTCTATTCTTTTTTTCAATAATTTTTCTTTCCCCCTTTTTAATTTTTTTTTATTTTTATTATACTTTTTGATTATTTCTTCTTGTTTCTCCACCCTTTCTTTGATGAAGGCCAGTGTGACACAACTGCAGTCTGGCAGGTAGGCTGCAGAAGTAATCTGGGTCAAGTAGGCCAGGAAAACTCTTTATGTTGGTGCCAGGAAGAAAGTATTAGGAAGACCACACTGCAGAACTTTTCTATTTCTCCATTTGGTTCTCTCTCTCTCTCTCTTTTTTCTTTCTTTATCCACACTCAAGTTTCCTCTCCTGCCTTTTGTGTTTGTTCTTTTTCTTCTCTTCCTAATTTTGGGCAGAGGAAGATTCAGAATGTGTTCAGGCTGGGAAGGAATGCCTGATTTAGAGGAACTCACCCAGTCCAGCTCCTCAAAACCCTTGTGCTATAGATATGATCTTAGCATGGGGCTGAACAATAACATTTCTTCTATAATTCTCATCTTTCCTTCCTATCCTCCTTCTCTACTGTTCTTCAATTTTCTTCTGTCAGTTCCCCTGCCCCCCTTTTGTTTTCTTTTGTTTCTTTTTCTTTTCCCTTACACTTTCCTTATTTTTTTCTTCCTTTTTTTTTCTTTCCTCTTTCTTCTCCTTCTTTGATTCAACCCTTCTCTGCCTTCTGACCCCATACCAAGAAGCCTCTTCATCCCCTAAACTCTAAGACAAGATAACTGGAAGCAAATGAGGAAGTGAGAAGAAAAGAGGTGCACAAGGAAGTGAGCAAGAAGAAAGCACACATGAGGAGGAACCAAAATAAAAATTCAGGCACAACGAATAACCACATTAGAGCAACTCCCCTAATAAAAGGCTGGGGCATGTGGTCAAAGGATACACAGTTTCTGTTAGAAGAAATAAATGATGAATATTTTATTTGTTTAATATGCTAATCTACCTATTCAGTCATTTCACATTATATACATATATCTTAGCATTATTTTAAGAACAGAAATATATATCATTTTGCTAATACAAAATGGAAAAAATTACTCTAAAAAGAGTCATCTTTAGGAAATTCGCTTATACTAAACATATATTTTAAAATTATTTGCCACAACTTTTAATTTTATGTAAAATGAAGATAACAGAGGAAAGTTATGACTAAATTTTAGTAATAAGCTAATTGTCAAATATGACGTATTGCATCACTCATACAATTTACCTCTATATAAAGCTGGTCCTACATATTAGTACATTTAATTTTGGGGGGAAATACAGTTGTATGATATGATTAAATATCACTGGGTCATTATGTTAAGTTTAAATTGTGTTTCTTTTAAAACTATTGATGATGCAATAGAATGTGCAAAAGATTGGGCTGAATCCTTATTGATTCCATGCCATTTCTCTGTAATTGTTTTGCGAATAAAACCTTGTAATAATCATGTTTAAAAGTTATATGCATGATAAAAGACAACTATAGCCTAGGATGAAAAGGGAAGAAGGAGGAGAGGGAGGGGAGGGGAAAGATTGGATAGAGGGAGGGTAAATGGTGGGACCATACCTGTGCTGCATATTGCAAGGGTACATGTCAAATCTATTAAGTGTAGAGTATAAATATATTAACACAATAATTAGGTAAGTGAGGTGAAGCCCATATTAACCAGTTTTATGCAAGCACTCCAAATTGTATATAAAATCAGCACACTATACCCCATAAATGCATTAATGTATATATAATTTATGTATTTATGATTTAATAAAAATTAAAAAAGGGAAAAAACAAAAATGAAGAGTCAGTTGGGGAATACTATTTTGAGGGTTATAGTTATGTGGGTTTCCAATTATTTTAGTGGTTTCTTCATTAGGATATTTATTATTTTGGTTTATGATTCCAAACACAAATTGCCATTTTTAGCTAAGACAGTATATTTCCCTTAGGACTGGCATGTTTTACAATGAATCTAAATGCGGAGGGCATCTTTTTTCCTCTAGTTTTTATTATGATGCTGTGTCTTTATCCACCTATTTTATCCTTTACCCGACAGATTATGTTTCAATCCTTCTATAACGACCAAAGATACTTTAAAAATAAATTGTCTATTTTAAATTGCACATGAACTTTATGGACATCTTGTATATTGTTTTTTTGTGTGTGTGCTATTAGTATACTATATTATGTTTTATAGTAAAAAAGACAAACAAACTATAAAATAGTTACACATGGAGTCACATACTTTGAAAAAAGAGGCCCCAGAATGACGAATATTGAAAATGGATTAATTTCATACTTGAACAGAATAATGTATGAGCAGATAGCATTTAAAAAGCATGAATATGTTTTGAGAAGCTTTATGGGTGAGGATTGGTATGCATTATTAGAAACTGACTAAATTAGCAAACCTAATCACTACCTCCTTTTTGAATATAAATGTATGTTTGTTTTATATCATAAAGAGGGAAGAAGGTGGGGGAGAGATAAGAAAGAAGGGAAGAAGGGATGAGGGAAGCAAAAATGAGATGGACCTCCTCTTTAACAGTGAGTCTTTATAGAAAGAACAGAGCGTACCTGGGCAGCACCTGTGGCTCAGAGGGTAGGGCTCCGGCCCCATACCCAGAGGGTGGCAGATTCGAACCCAGCTCTGGCCAAACTGCCAAAACAACAACAACAAAAAAAAATAGCCAGGCATTAAGCCCAGATGTTGGAGGGTGCTGTGATCTGTGTGACATCATGGCACTCTACCCAGGGTGATAAAGTGAGACTCTGTCTCTACAAGAAAAAAAAAAAAAGAACAATGTACCAAATCAACCACACAACTGAAAACGTATGTTAAGTGAGAAATTTCCCATTTTCGCTACTACGTGAAAGTTAGCACAAGTAACAATTTTATGTTACCTTAAATAAGCAATCTCTCATGTAAGTGGTTGTGAAAAAGGAAATTTCATACACACAGATCATGTCTGTCTCATTCTTCACTGTATCCCCCGTATTGAGCACAGTTATTTCCACATGGTAAGAGATTAATATCTGTTTTTGATTGAAAAAAAAGACTTCTTAGTTCAGTCTGATATTTTTCATTAGATCCTATGTCAAGTACTGAAAAGTGGTTGTTATGTTTGACATGTGCTTATAGTAATGAAAGAACTGAACCAGACTATAGTGTTATTAGTGGAGTCTAGGGACAAATAAATAAGAAAATGACCACTTACTATGTACAATATGTTTCTGGTTAATGGTTTTCTTTTTGTGAGGTACTCTGATTAAAGGTAACATGGAGCTAACTATAGACTGGGATTTGTCACATTTAAATTATTTCTCATGTGTAAATTCTGCTTATGTCACTAGTCCACAGAACTAGATTAAAAAATAAAGCATAAAGGAAAATTAAAATAAGCATAATGATTATAAACATGATGTGCAATGCTGGAAAGCACAAATGGTCATTGTAGTCATGCATAGTCTTAATCTTTGCATGCACGGTATCAAAGTTCTATAGAGTTTTCATTTTATTTTTATTTTATTATTATTATTATTTTTTTTTTTTGCAGTTTTTGGCCAGGGCCTGGTTTGAACCCACCACCTCCGGTATATGGGGCTGGAGCCCTACTCCTTTGAGCTACAGGTGCCACCCAGAGTTTTTATTTTTTTTATCAAGTTTGTAGACTATAAAGATAATATCTACAACCAGACATATCTACTAACATACATCAGCATAGCATTTGTATTTAAAAGAGCCTGATACAATGATCATATTTGAAAATAAATCATGAAATAGTGAAAATTTATTGTCTTTGTTTCTGGAATTGGAGGTGGGGGGCAGGATGATTAACGGGATACTTATCTGCTATTACAGAAACTCAAAACCTACCTGATATCGCAACAATAATTTATTTCACCTGGGGCTAGAGAATGTTACTTTATTAAATTAAATGAGAATATAAATTAAATTTAATTGCTGTTTATGCAATAACTTTTCCCTGTAAGTAAGGAAATAAAATGCACATCATATAAAAGCCACCCCAATCCCTTAAGATTAAATAACAAATTAGAAAGTGCTTTAAAAAATTAATACCCAAATTTCATGTTATTCTCATAGTGCCAAACCAGACATTGCCATGTTATCCAAATTTGTTTATAATAGAAGAAGTCTTAAAAGTGTCATTATAAAAGGATATATTGCATTTTTCCTATCACCTCTAATTACTTTTGTGGTTGTTCAGAGCCAATTTAATTTCTTTGAGCCTCCTTAGGCAACAGGTAAACAGACTGATTTCAAAGTAGATTAGAATTAAAATCCTTTTCTCTTGTTATTCGGTAAAATGTTTCACTAAATTACATTTGGAATTACCCCCCAAAGATGGATGAATTTTTGAGTGTAAATTAATATCATGATAAAAGCTGGGAAATTTAAACAAACTTAATTCATAGCAGATGGAGCAGAGAAGAAAGGGGGGATATATTACAACTGTTACTTTGCAAATTCATTCATTTATTCCTTCATTCCCCAAGTATTTACAAATTACTAGTATGAGTCAGATGATGGGCATATAATAGTAAACATGAGAGACAAGGTTACTGTCCTCATCGTTTACATATTTTATAAGTAAATAAACCAATAACATACTTCAAATAGTGGCAAGAGTATTAATGAGTCTTACTTCATTTTGTGTTCTTATAAAAGAATACCTGAGCCTACGTAATTTATTGAGAAAAGAGATTTATTTACTTAGGTTATGTAGGCTGTGAAGATCAAAGCATACTTCTGGTTTCTGCTGAGGGCTTTCATGTGTCACAACGTGGTGGAGAAGGTCAAAGGGGAAGTGAACACTTGTTAAAAGAGAGAGAAATCTGAGAGTCATCATGGTTTTATAAGAACCTATTCTTTTGGTAACTAATTAATTCCTGCAAGAACTAATTCAAACTTGGAAGAGCAAGGATTCACTCTCTACTGGAATAATAGCAACAAAGCATTTCATGAAGAATCTGCCACCATAACCCAAAACATCCTGGCTGGGCCCCAGGTCCCAACACCACCATCCAGGAAATCAAATTTCAACATGAGGTTGGGGTATAGACAAATCTTACCAAACTATGGCATACTGTCTCTGGCCTTCCCAAACTCATGTCCTTCTCATAGGCAACATACATTCTATCCCAGTAGACTCAAAAATTTTAAATTGTTCCCATACCAAATTAAAAATACAAAGTCCAGAGTCTTATCTAAGATTTCAGGCAAGTTATTTCCAGTTATGAGGCTTAATATTAACACATGTTATTTACTTCCAAGATACAGTATTTGTATAGGTATGGGGTAAACGTCCCCATTCCAGAAGGGAGAAATTGGCCAAAAGGAAAGGAGTAACATCCAAATCCCACTGAGGCAGACATTGGATGTTAAACCTCCAAAATAATCTTTCTTTTATTTATTTATTTACTTATTTTATTAAGTCATTTGTACATAGATCATAAATACATTTATGCCATTATGGGATTCAATGTGTTGATTATTTGTACAAATTGGAGTGCTTACATCTTACTAATCAACATAGCCTTCACCTCATTTACTCAAATATAGGATTAAGAGATTTGTGTTCTCCACCTGATAGATCCAACTTGTACTTGCAATATGCTCCATAGATGTGGTCCCCCTACTAACCCTCCCTCTATCGGCCCACCCCTCTCCCTTCCCCTCTCCATCCCCTTCTCCCCTTCATCCTAGGTTACAGTTGTGTTTCATTTTTCATATGCAAGTTTGAGTGATTGTAAATTGGTTTCACAGTAGTACTGAATACATTGGATATTTTTTTTCCATTCCTGAGATACTTTACTAAGAAGAATATTTTCCAGCTCCATCCATGTAAACATAAAAGAAGTAAAGTCTTCATTTTTTAATGCTGCATAGCATTCCATGGTATACATATACAATAATTTATTAATCCATTCATGGGTCGATGGGCACTTGGACTTCTTCCATGACTTGGCAATTATGAACTGAGTTACAGTGAACAATCTGGTGCAAATATCTTTATTGCCAAATAATTTTTGGTCCTTTGGATATACACCTAGAAGAGGAATTGCAAGATCAAACAACAAGTCTACATTTAGATCCCTGAGTATTCTCCAAACTTACTTCCAAAAAGGATCTACTAGCTTGCATTCCCACCAGCAGTGCAGAAGTGTTCCCTTTTCTCTGCATCCATGCCAACATCTGAAGTTTTGGGATTTTGTGATGTGGGCTACTCTTATTGGAGTTAGATGGTATCTCAGAGTAGTTTTTGTTTGCATTTCTCTGATGATTAATGATGATGAGCATTTTTTCATGTATCTGTAGACCATGTGCCTACCTTCTTCAGAGAAACTTCTGTTCGTGTCTCTTGCCCACAATGAAATGGGATCACTTGGCTTTTATTAGTAATAAGTTTGAGTTCTCTGTGGATTCTGGTTATTAGACTTTTGTCAGAAATATAACTTGCAAAACTCCTCTCCCATTCTGAGGGCTGTCTATTTGCTTTACTTAGTGTGTTCTTGGCAGTGAAGAAGCTTTTTAATTTGATCAGATTCCAGTAATGTATTTATGATGTTGCTTCAATTGGCCGGGGTGTCCTCCTCATAAACTATTCTTCCAGGCCAATTTATTCCAGCGTTTCCACACTTTTCTCTTTTAACAAAAATTGACTCCCACTGGTTAAAGGTCTTAAACTTAAGACATGAAACAACAAAATAATCTTTCATTCTATGAAAGAATACTGGAGCAGTGGTTGGGCTCCAAAGCCTTGGATAGTTCCATCACCTTAGCTTTGTTGAGTGTAACTGCCATGGTTGTTCTCACAGGCTGGAGTCAAATATCTATGCCTTTTTCTTTTCTTTTCTTTCTTTTTTTTTTTTTTTTTGAGACAGAATCTCACTATGTGGCCCTCAGTAGAGTGCCGCGGTATCACAGCTCACAGCAACCTCAAGCTCCTGTGCTTAGGCAATTCTCTTGCCTTAGCCTCCCAAGTAGCTGGGACTATAGGCTCCCATCACAACATCCGGCTATCTTTTTATCGCAGTTGCTTAGTTGGCCCATGCCAGGTTCAAACTCGCCACACTCAGTGTATATGGCTGGTGCTATAACCACTTTGTTATTAGGGCTGAGCAAGCCGATGGCTTTTCAAGGATGTGTTGTTCACTGATGGTAGCTCTGTAATTTGGGGGTTTCCAATGCAGGCTCACCCCCATGGATCCAGTAGGCCTTGTCAGAACTCTAGGTGAGGATTCTGCCTCTGGGGAAGGTTTCTGTTTGTGTTCATACATCCTATTAAAAATAGCAAAGCTGCCAAGACACCATAGCTCTTTTATTCTGGGTTCCTGTAGACTTAACACCAGGTGATAGTTGCAAAGGTTTAGGATTACATTTTCCAGAGGAGCAGCTTCAGGTCCCTCTGCCCAACAACACCAGGAAATACATGAGGGATTGGCCCAATAACCCAACACCCCCAATAGACTTCACCTTCCAAAATCACTGGCCTGGAAAGTAAAATTTTACCATAAGCTTTGGTGAGAACAAACAAACTATATCCAAACCAAAGTATGAAGCAACTAAAGCATGGTGATACAATAAGGACTGGCAGTTAGTTTCTCAGGTTATATGATAGATAATTTGCATTTAGAAGTATGGCAAGGACTCTCTACAGTAGTAATACTTGAGATGTTGATACAGGTTGGGTGGTGCCCACGCTTGGGCCACTTCAGGTCACCCAGGAGGACCTGCTGCACCTACTGAACCACAGCTTTAAGGGGTTTTGGTGAGGCTGGATGTGAGGAGGTGAGGGCTGAAGAACCAAGTGCAGTGGAGAGCAGCAAGTGCTGATGAAGCCCATAAGTCCCAAGGAAGTTGAGAGAGACCCTGGCACAGCTTGCGCTGCTGCCCAAGCCACTTCTTCTTTCATCTTATTTCAAAGAACAGTACCCACCGGTGTCAAGTTGTCCTCTACGGCACACATACAACTTCTGAAGCTGAGAATGACTGTGATACAGGTTCCCTCATTCAGCACTGAACAAGGACCCGCATTTCCTAGGCCTGGGCATTTCATGTATGTTTCCTAGGCCTGGATAATTTCATGAAGGGACTGTATCCATTCATTAATATGCTCATTTGAAAAAGTTTTTTTTCCACCTACCAAATCCTGGCCAAATCCAACTCTCAAGACTATATATACCCCTAGACAAAGGACCCAAGTCCATAGAGACTTCCAACTTGAATCTTTCTTTTTGCCTGAAGCTCTAGTGCTTTTTACTCCTCTGTATTCCTTTATGATTAATAAATCCTCTTTTATCCTGATCTGTGGTCTGTGGATTTATTCTCTGAATCCCTGAGACCAAGGACCTACTGAAGAAAAAAATTCCAGTAATAACATGATCTTAATAATGAGGAGTCCCTGTGAGGTAAAGGAATTCTTGAGAGAGAAAACAAACAGCACATTAATGCTAAGGTGGAATGTTTTTGCACTTCAGTATTAAGATCATGGTTGGAATTTATGGCCCAAGGAAAAGAGTAATTTCAGATATGTTGGAGAGGTAGACTGGGCTCAATTACATAGTGCCTTCAAAATATTGTAATCTATTTCATTTTATTCTCTATGGAATAGGAAATCAAGACTCTTTAGGGTTTAATCAAGGGAGCAACATGATGTGATTATACTTACCCTTAATATTGAGCGAAATATGTGAGCAAAGGAGGCCAAATTGGATGGGAGTTGAATAGTTTTGAAAGCACTGTACAAATCCCAGGAATAGGTGACAATGTCTTAATACTAAAGTATTTGAAGCAAGAGACACCAATATAGGGTTTTCTTTATGCCACAACATGTGAGTGTATATATATCTATTTTCTTCGGTGTATTGTTGTGTTTTTGATGATCATGTTTTCATCCATACAGAAAATCTATGACTTCACAATGAAATTAACATAGCATATTTTGTGTTACAACAATTTTATTTTATTTCACTTTCACTAACTATTTTAACAAGATTAATAGTGTAAGATGGGAATAATTTCGCTATCAACACTAAAGTAGGTAAATTCCTAGGAAAAATCTCTATCTCCTCAACTTTTCCCATGAACTATCCCATTGACTCTCAACAAGTGATGACTTTTTCCCCTAGGGAGTATTTAATATGTCAGAAACATATTTTTGGTTGTCACAATGGGGAAAGGAATGTTGCTATAGGCACCTAGAGGGTAGGGGCCAGAGATGTTGCTAAACATCCTATAATACACAGGATGGCCCTTCCCGCTTCTAAGAAAAAAATTATCCAATCCAAAATATTCATAGTATCAACAGTGCGAACCATGACATATGTTTACCATTTTTAATTTGATTTAATCTTAACTTGCCTCTGAGGACACTATGTCCCTTGTAAGCCACTCAAGTTTTGACTTTTTTCCCCTCCTAAACCATTCGCTTTATTAGACCTGAAGAATAAGTCAAATGTCATACTTACTCCTCATTATTACATTCAGACTATTGTCCTTCCTTCCTTATCCCTGAAATATCCTAGTTTTACATCTCATGTTGTTAGCTATATGTGACTAGATCTCTTGTCAATGACCTTCCCATAATAATCTTAAAGTATTTTAAGTATTTAGTTCCTGACTCACTGTTGTGCTCTCTAACACTACTCTATTAACTGTTGTTCGTAATTTCAACATACATTTATATAATTTCAATGCCATAGCCTCTAATTTCCTGAAATGTCTCTCCTTCAATGATCTTAATGTTGATCCTACTTTACCCACTTATTCTTGTTGTCATACCCTAGACTACATCATTAGTAGGAACTGATACATCTCAATAATCTATGTTGAATGCAACCTATTCTTTTAGCAAGGATTCCTACATTTTCAGCTTACTATGTGCAACAATTATTTTGCACCATCTTGACCTGAAATCCGTAATTCTCCAATATCTTTTAACTTTTCATATCCCATTTTCATTTTACCCAGCTGAAATTTCATGATTAGTCAATATAACCACATATTTGTATTGACTCTCTGTTCAATTCCCTTTTTCTCATTGTCTTATTGATTTGGAAAAATATAAACCTAAATAATTATAATTTTTCACCTACTTTGTGATAACATTCATGTAACTTAATATAGTTAGATCAATGTCCACACTTGTCCTGCTTTGAATTCATCATTGACAACTTCAATAAAGCCTTCTTCTATTATTCCTGAAAACCATGCTTTGTTTCCTTAGGATATTTACTCCACTCTGAAATATCATAGTAAAATGGCTACTAGCAGTGCCACTTGGCTTTCTAATGAGCATACTAAACTTAACAAAATTAAAACTAAGCTGTTGATCTCCCCTCATACTCTAAGACCTGTTCTTCCTGCAAATCCCTCATTTTAATTAATGGCAATTGAATCTTTTCAGTTGTTTGAATAGGTTTAGAAACAGTAGGTTTCTCTTAAAAGAAAAATTCAGTGAGGTACTGTAAGCAAAAGTATGGAAAGAAATTGGCTAAAAGATTCCTAATTATTAGAGAAATGCAAATCAAAACCACCCTGAAATATCTAACCCCAGCAAGAATGGCCCACATTACAAAATCTCAAAACTGCAGATACTGGTGTGAATGTGGAGAGAAAGGAACACTTTTACACTGCTGGTGGGACTACAAACTAATACAACCTTTTTGGAAGGAAGTGTGGAGAAACCTCAAGGAACTCAAGCTATACCTCCCATTTGATCCTGCAATCCCACTGCTGGGTGTCTAACCAGGAGGAAAATTTCCTTTTATCATAAGGACACTGGCACTAGACTGTTTATAGAAGCTCAATTTACAATTGCCAAAATGTAGAAACAGCCTAAATGCCCACCAACCCAGGAATGGATCAACAAGCTGCGGTACATGCATACCATTCAGCCATTAAATACTGAAGTACATTCAGCTGAAATACTATTCAACCATTAAAAAAAAAAAGACATTACATCCTTTGTATTAACCTAGGTGGAAGTGGAACACACTATTCTTAATAAAGCATTACAAAAATGGAGAAGCATGAACCCTATGTATTCAATTTTGATACGAGGACAATTAATGAACTAGTACACAGTGAGGGGTAGAGGAAGGGGAAAGCAGAAAGAGAGAGAGAGAAGGAGAAAGGGAGTTGGGATTTCATGGTGTGACACTCTTTTTTGGGGTAAGACACAATTGTAAGAGGGACTTTACCTAACAATGCAATCAGTGTAACCTGGTTTCTTGTACGCTCAATGAATCCCCAGCAATAAAAAATAAAACACACACAAAAAAAAAAAAAAAGAAAAGAAAGAAATTGGCTGAAAGCATAAAAATGTGCTGATGCAATTTACTTACATCAATACTGAAACATATAGCAAGGTTTTCATTCATAAATTTAACCATGGTTTTAACCATTAAACTCTTTCATTAAAAGCTTGCTCTTAATGATTGATAGATTCCATCTTTCTATTACAAATAAAAACTACTACAAGGTAATGCAATTAAAATTATTATTGTACATTAATTTAGCTTGAAAATAAATCACAAATTATTTCTGATGAAATAAATTACATTTAGTACAAAATTTGTTGGATAACCAGTATTGATAGATATCACATTTAATAGGGCACAGCACACCATTAGAGGCAATGGAAATAATAGGCAAACCTGCAAGAAGAACATTAACTATTGTCTCTGTCTCCATAACCAATTACCATTGTGTAAATTCCAAAACTCTTTTCTCTTGGGTCTAGTGGTTTAGGTTGTTTTTAAACAACTGAACACATTAAACTATTTTGTATATGCTTACTCTAGCTTCAGGCATTTCCTATCAGACTATAAGAAATCTGAGAGTTGGAACAGTGCCTTATTCATGCTTTTATCTTCAACAGTGAGCATAATGCCTAGAACTTATTCAGCAGATATCGATGGTTCAGTTTTATGCAACATATTTGTTCATCTATAATACAATTACCATCTATCTATAAAGGTTTATATATACTCTTTTATCAATGATATTTTCTTCTTTGCTTAATCTTCATATACTGTTGTGAATAATCTTTCTTGGAGTTAAGTGGTCTCAATGGTACTGTCATTTTAGGAACTAGTTTTGTACCTCTTCCCCTAACACATCTCACAAGATATTTATTTCCCATTTTAAAGACTCCCTTTTTCATACTGGATTTTCTTTCTTTTTTAATTTTTTTTTATTTTAACTTATTTTACTTTGAAGCTTTTATTTATTTATTTATTTATTTTTTACTTCTTCCTCCTGCAGTGTTCTTTTGCCCCCCATGTAGCTGGAATCACAAGGTCCAGCTGTCTTGTTGTTGTAGAGACGAGGTCTCACTCTGGCTCACTCTGCCTCAGGTGGGTCTTCAGCTGGTCTCCAACCTCTGAGCACAAGTGATCCACCCGCCTTGGCCTCCCATAGCGCTGGGACAACAGGCATGAGCCACCATGCCTGGTCTTTCATACTGGACTTTCAAATATGCTCACTCTTATTTCTCATCTAGTGTCCAGATCCTCATAAATGTCCAAAAAATTTATAAAAATCCAGCATATTTCTAGTTCATGCAATCAACTCCTCCTTCCTTGTAATGCTCACTATGAATACCCAATAAGATGTCCACAAAGGTCTATTAGAATTGTTTTTACAATGTGCATATTAATATAAAGACTACGATGTTGATACAGCGATAATATGCATAATTTATAGCATGAAATGAAAAGAATGGTTATTTTCCCATAATTTCATAGGATAATATTTTCATTCCTAAGAAGTTACATATTTGTGTTATAAATTTTACATTCCCACTGTAGTTATAAAAGTATATGTAGTGAAGACTGGGCTGGGTATTTCTCTAATTCTATAAAAAATAAAAAACAAAAGTTAATTTAGGCCATTTGAATTCCTAAAATGCTCTCTTTTCCTCAGTGGAACTACTGCGCAATTACAAATATAATGATTAGTAGAATGGGAGGATGGAGGCATTTAACCTGCCACCAGATGTAGATTCTGGAAGTGTTGAAAAACAACACTCAGATCCTTTAGTTTTCTATCTGACAAGTAAGGAACTTAGAAATGACTCTTCCATTTCCATGACAAAAAAAAAAGCATTGAAAAGATTAAAAATTAACAACTCTTCCTGTTCTCACTATTATCTCCAAAATTTAAGAGACAGGCAGATATAGATGATTACAATTTAAACAGAAGAATAGAAACATAAACTCCATCAAAACCAATACCAGGGTAAAATGAATCTGAACTTTAATTGACAAATTGCTGAAATCTCAGAGTGAATTAGTTTGAGAGTTAAAAACTCCAGGAAAGCAAGTCTTAGAGAAGTCCATGCACTTGGGTAAGTTTGACCTTTAGAATCCATACAAGAAAAAATCAGAAAAATTCTCTCTTCTGGAAGGGAATAGAAGGGAAAGTAACCACTTTTTTAAATGACCAGAGAATTCCGTTCTTCTTAACCAGGTCTGCATTCAAGGGAAGGTATCTTAGTGTAGCCTATCTCAGTAGGGTTTTAACAGGGCCTAAGCCATGTAGAGGGAGGGAAATAGCCAACTTCAGATCCCTCCAGCTTTTGTGACTCACCTAAAGGGGGGGGCGCAAAAGAAAACTGAGAAGTTACTTGGAAGGTTCACAGCCTAAGGAAACAGGCTAACTATAAAGCTGACTACTCACCTCATATATAAGATGATGTATCTTATCAGATAAATGGTTTGGAAATAATTTTCTTACTTTCAGTAATTTTATGTATATTTCTTTGCATCTGAAGAAAAGATTCAATTTGTATGTTTGCATTTACTTTCTTTTGGACAGCATTTTACCTCTATACTCTAGCAAGAAAGAGATTTACACATCTGAATGCAAGAGTCTCAGTGAACACCTGGAAACTACATGGCAAGATGGACTTAACCGAGAAATACAGTCACCATAATGTCTAATGACAATGTAAAGGAAAACAAATCCTAAAATATACAAGAGAAAATCATGTAGTTAACTATAGGGAAAATTCCAACAGACCCGCAGCAGAATTCTCAGCAGAAATATTATACAAAAGGAGAGATGGGGATGTTATTTTCAAGGTATGTTAAAAATAAAACTGTCAACCTCTTATGCTATATATATCTTGCCAAAATAAACTTTATAAATGAAGGAGAAATAAAGTCTCCTTCAGACAAACAAATGCTAAGGAAATTCATCACAATTAGACTATATATACATACATTTGGAAATGAAAAGTCACTACTCACCATCAAAAAATCCATAAATGTATAAAACTCATAGGCCTTATAAAACAATTACACTAAGAAAAAAGACAAAAATCAATTGGCAATAAGACAGAACTTTACCAAACCACAAAGACAAACAGATGAAAATATTAACAGGGAATCCAAAAACACTAGACAATTAACATGACAAAGCCACCATTGTCAATATTAACTTTCAACATAAATGGATTGAATCTTCTATTTAACAGATATAGATGGGTGGAATGGATAAGAAAATGTGAATGCACTATATGCAGCTTACAAGAAACTCACCTTACTGATTAAGGCAATTATATGCTGAAGGTAAAGGGATATAAAAAATATTCCAAGCAAACAGAAATCAAAAGTAAGCAATAAGAGCTATACTTATATCAAATAAAACCTTTAAATGCAAAACAGTAAAAGAAGACAAAGAGACAAAGAAAGACATTATATAATTATAAAGGGATCAATTCAACAAGAGGATATTGCAGTCCTAAATGCTTATGCATCCAACACCAGTGCTTCCTAAACCCAGATTCATAAAACAAGTATTACCAAACCTAAAAAGAAAGAGATAAACAGCAATACAATAGTATCAAGGGAGCTTAAAACCACTCACACAGCATTAACCATATCACTGATGCAGAAAATTCACAAAGAGACATTGGATTTAAATTTTATTTATTTATTTATTTATTTATTTTGACTGGGGCTGGCTTTGAACCCACCACCTCCCGCATATGGGGCCAGCGCCCTACTTCTTTGAGCCACAGGAGCCACCCTAGACCTAACAGATACTTACAGAAGATTCTACAACTGCAAAAGAAATATTGTTCTCATCAGCACATTGACCATTCACCAAAATAGACTATATGCTAGAAACATATTCTCCATAATTCTTTTTTAAATCAAAATTAGATATCTTGAGAGAACAGCAAGATGGCCAACTAGAGGCAGCTTTCTTCAGCAGCTTCTGTCCAAGAGGAGAAAAGTTGGACTGAAGTGAATTTAGAAGTTGAAATTGGGGAGTTGAACACAAGGAGAAGAAATAAAAGTGCGTAGCATGCCCACTGAGACAAACGGCAATGACAAGAAAGAGGAAGGAAAGAGAACAGAGGTCAGGTATGGAGTAACTAGACTGAAGGTGCCAGGTGCCAAAGGGGAAGGAAGCCCCCACCCCTAAACACGGGGTCTACCACAGGCTTTCCACAAGCAGGAAGCAAATTACTTCTCATCTCACCCCATCAAGTCCCAGTTTTCCTGCACCTAGGACTTTCTACCTCTGGGTCCTCATCTTGTCTGGTGCAAAAATGGGCAAATTTTTGCTCTGGATAAAAGTCCTAGCCCACAGTCCTAAGCCCACAGCCACCCTCCTCCCTCTCTGATTATCTGATGTACTGCCTTCTTCAGAAGCCAGTGTGTGTGACAGATCTGAGCAACCTCTACATTTTCTGAGCTGAGTGAGCCCTGCCCACCCCAGCAAGGGAAAATTGTGGCACCTCAGCACTAACTTTGTTGTGATATGCCCCCTCCTGGCTCTCTCTCCTGCTATGAGGGCCCTTTCCCCTGCCCTCTGGAGAGGATTTGTTCAGTGTCTGTTGCCAGCTACCCCTGTTCCCTTCCTGCCAACTTTGAGAGAGACAGGCCTACCCTCAGACAACTTGCCCTGAAAAGGTCCAGGAACCAAATCCTCCTCCCTAGCCATCGCTGACAGCTGCATTGTATCCAGTCAACAGAGAGGACCCTAGTGGGAAAGACTGCAGTAACTCTGAACGTGTTTGTGTAAGGAACATTGATGCTGCCAGAGTGGAAATGGTCTGGTCAAAACTTTTGGCAGATTCCCCTCCTTCAGACCCAGCGGGTGAGAGCTGAAGGTTCACAACTAATCTGAATTTGTTTGTAGAGAGGGACATTAGGTGCCATGGGGGCAGCAACAGTGGGTCTGTTCATAGGTTTTTCTTCTCCAGTTATCACCAGTGGGAGGCTTCTATTCTACAACAGAGATTCTAGCAAAATACCTCAGTTCCCTTAAACTGATGGAAAATGGGCTGACACAGAGACATAATCAGTTTGACTATGTGGTAGACTCTCCAGCCTAGGACCGTCGACCACAGGTCGCACCCCCAGCAGTACCCCACCCAACATGGAGAAAGCAAGGTTTTCTTAAAACATTATGAGATTTATCTTTTTGTGATATTTTTGGTGAAATTCAATTGCATGGTTCTCGAGCATGAACTTTGCAGACAACATCATTGTGTCTCAATGTCATGTAAACTAAACATATGTATGCGCTTTCTATTTTTATGCATGTATGGGTGCAGTTTTATAACAGTGTACAGCTTCCAGTGTATTATCTTCCAAATGCAGACAGTCAAATTGACAACATTAGATGTTATATGTGGTCATGATGACTTGGTGGGACAGCAATTCTCAATAATATTTCAACCTACCATTGCAATGTTTGGCGTTTAATGTTATTTAGAAGTCAGGTAATCATTGTTATTTATTAAAGGTAATTCCACACCTCAGAAAAGCTTCACACATCACCCTCCATTCTTTACAATCAGCCCTCCACCTCATCATAATGTTTTAAGAAAGTTGACTGTTTTGCATTGAGCAACATTAATAGCCACTGTGTGTTTCATGTAGCTCATGGACCACACGTTGGTACCTCTGATCAAAAGAGACACCTCCTCAAAGAAAATAATATACAGATGCCCAACACAATGTGGCATTAAGGAATTGTAAAATAAAACAACAATTAGATACAACTACACATATATTAGTATGGCTAAAATCTAGAACACTGTCATCACCAAAATCTGGTGAGGGATATGGAGCAACAGGAACTCTCCTTCATTGCTGGTGGGAATGTAAAATGGTTTACAAAAAATCCCCACACAAATTTTTATAAGCCGCTTTATTCATATCTGCCTATATTTGAAAGCAACCACAATGTCTTTCAGTAGGTGAATACATAATCAATGTTTGATACTTCAATTTTATAGAATATTATTCTGCAATAAAAATAAATGAACACAAGAAAGAAAGAAGAAAAGCACATCCAAAATGGAAAAGAACAAATCAAATTACCCTTGCTTGGAGACAATATGATCTTATAAATATAGAAAACTAAAGACTCCACCCAATAATATTCAGAATTTGATAAATTCAATAAATTCATAAGATATAAAATTAGCATAAAAAATAAGCAACATTTCTATATGCCAAAAGTAAGAAATCTGAAAAACGAACTCCAAGATAGTAGTCACATTGATAACAAATGCAAATAAAGAAAACACTGAGAAATATACTTAACTGAAAAAGTGATCGATTTCTATAACAGTAATGAAAAGTATAAACCATTGATTAAATAAGTTGAAGAGGACACAAAAAAATGAAAAATGATTCCATACTCACAAATTAGAAAGAAAGAATTTGGTAAATGCTGCCGGTCATTGGTCGTGGCAAGGAATTCTTGAGTAATATACCTCAAAAGCACAGGCAACCAAAGCAAAATTAGACAAAGTATATCACATCAATCATCAATCTAAAAACTTTCTGCATAGCCAAGGAAACAATTAACAAAGTGAAAAGATAACCCACAGAATGGAAAATATTTACAAACTACCCATCTGTCAAGGGATTAATGAATAGAAAATATTTAATATAAAGAGCTCCAACAATTTGATAGAAAAGAACAAATAATCTGATTAATAATGGTGAAAAATATGAGTAAACATTTCTCAGAAGAGACACATTGATTTAGTTCTAAGCCTCATTGCTTTTGTTATATATGAAGGTGACTGATTTGTGGGCATTAATTTTATATCCTTTTTAATAGCTTCAAAGAAAATAAAATACCTTGGAATATACTTAATGACAAGTGTGAAAACCTCTGTGGAGAGAACTATGAAACCCTGAGAAAAGAAATAGTAGAAGAGGTTAACAAATAGAGAAATATACCATGCTCCTGGCTGAAAAAAATCAATATCATTAAAATGTCTATATTACCCAAAGCCAACACTCCTGTCATACTTTGAAGAACTTGAAAAAATAGTTCTTCAATTTGTATGGAACCAGAAAAAAAAAAAGACTGAATATCCAAGGCAATTCTATGAAATAAAAACAAATTGGGAATCATCGTATTACCAGACTTCAGATTATGGTACACATTTGTAATGGTCAAAACAACATTATACTAGCATAAAAATAGAGACTAGATCTGTGGAACAGAATCAAGAACCTGAAGATGAAAACAGCTTGATATCTCCCCCCATCTTCAACAAAACAGAACAAACAAACAAAAAAACATACAGTGGGGAAAAGAATCCCTATTTACAAATGGTGCTAAGAGAACTGGATAGCCACATGTAAGAGACTGAAATGGAAGCTGTACCTATCACTACTGACAAATATTAATTCATGCTGGATAAAAGACTTAAATCTAAGACATGAAATGATAAAAATCCTAGTGGAAAGTATGGGAAAAAGTGGTAATGGCATTGGGAAAGAATTCATGATGACCCTATTTTAACTTCATCAGGGGACCTGATCAAGTTAAAAAGCTTCTGCACAGCTAAGGACACAATCAACAAGCAAACAGACAAACTTCAGAATGGGGGAATTATTATTTGCATGTTACAAACTGGACAAAAGACCAGTGACCAGAATATGGAAAGAACTAAATCAACAACAACAAAAACAAAAACCAAACAACCCCATCAATGGGCAAGTGACATAAACAGAACTTTTTTCCAAGAAGACACATGAATGGCCAACATACTCATCATTCCTAATCATCAGATAAATGCAAGTCAAAACCACTTTTTTTTTTTTTTTTGGCCAGGGGTGGGTCTGAACCTGCCACCATATGGGGCCAGCACCCTACTCAAAACCACTTTTGAGATTTCACCTAACACAAGTGAGAATAGCCCACACCACAAGATCCCAAAGCTGCAGGTGCTGGTATGAGGGCTGAGAGGGGGTACATTTATGCACTATTGATGGAATTGCAAACTAGTATAGTTTGAATAGAAACTATTTGAAAAGAAGTATGGAGAATCCTCCAAAACCTTAAGTTTTGAAAAGAAGTGTGGAGAATCCTCCAAAAACTTAAAGTAGACCTTCCATTTGATCTGGCAATCCCATTACTAGGTATCTACCCAGAAGAATAAAAATAATTTTACCCTAAAGATATTTGCACCCAAATGTTTATCACAGCTCTATTCACAATTGCCAAGGTGTATAAACAACCCAACTACCCATCAATCTATGAATGGACTAATAAACTGTGGTATATGTATACATGGAATTCTGTTCAGCCATAAAAAGATAGAAACTTTACATCTTTTATATTTACCTGGATGGATTTGGAAAACATTCCCCTAATAACGTATATCAAGAATGGAAAAGCAAGAATCCCATGTACTCAGTACTAATCAGAAAAAATAGTGGATCAACAATCACATGCCCACATGAGAGAAAAACACAATTCAATTCAAGAAGAGTGTAAGGGGTCTTGGGAGCTCGATAACTTTCCACCAATTTGGTACAATGTGGGGGTATATGGTACACTTCCTACGTGAAGGACTCAACTACAACTCAGACTTTGGAGTTTACCCTACAAATGTAAATAATGTAACCTAATCTTATGTACCCTCATATTAATCAGAAATAAAAGAATTCAAAAAGAAGAAGAGATATAAATGGCCAATAGGTATATGGAAAAGTACTCAAAGTTATTATTTGAGTGGAAAACAAAACTAAATGTGATATCATCTCACCCAAGTTAAAATGGCTTATGTCAAAAAGTAGGCAGTAACGAATGCTGGTGATGATGTGGGAAAAGGGGAACCCTTTTTCATTCTTGGTGGAAATGTAAACTAGTGCAGCCATTGTGATAACACTATGGAGCTTCCTGAAAAAAAAAATATATATATAAGTACCATATAACCTAGAAATCCCACTGCTAGATTTATATCCAAAACATGAGAATTCAATATATTAAGAAAATATCTACATTCCCACACTCATTGCAACACTGTTAACAGGCAACATATAGTGTCAACTTAAGGGTCCATCAGTGGACGAATGGGTAATGAAATTGTGTTACATATCCGCAGTGGAATATTCTTTAGCCAGAAAAATAATGAAATCCTGCCATTTGAACAACATGGATAGAACTAAAGAACATTACGTTGAGTGAAATAAGCCAAGCACGGAAAGACAAATCTCACATGTTTTCACTCATATTTGGGAGTTAAATATTAAAACAATTAATCTTATGGAGGCAGAGAGTGGACTGATGTACCTGATCAAGGGAAAGATAACAAAGAGAGGAGAATAAATCTTTTGAGATGGCTAATGAGGACAAAAGTACAGTTAGATATTTAAATAGAATTAACAGTATTCTATAGTGCAGTTAAAATGACTATAATAAACTATAAGTTAGGTTATACTTTAAAATAACTGAACATATGGAATTAGAATCTTCCTAACACAAAGAAATAATAAATTCCTAAGTTAACGGGTATCCCACTTACCCAGATCTGACTAATTTACTTTGTATGCCTGTATTGAAACATCATATGTCTCCTGTAAGGGATATGGAAATATTATGTACCCATAATGAAGAAAAATATATAATAAACTATAGAATTATAAATTTTATAAACATTTCAAAAAGATGAATAAAATTGTTAAATTGTTAAAATGGTTCAATATGCATGTTCCAAAAAAGTGAACTATCAAACCACAAAAAGATGGGGAGGAAACATGAATGTATCTTGCTAAGTGAACAAAGTTAATCTTACAAATGTACAGACTTTTATTTTAACTATGTGACATACTTGAGGATGTAAAACTATGGTTGGTAAAAAGACCAGACTGACAGGAACTCTGTAGGAGAAGAGAAAAGATAATAGATGAAGTGCAAGTAATTGTAATGTCAGGAAACTAGTCTACATGATACTGTAATGGTGGATACATGTCATACATTTGTCAAAACCCATAGAGGATATAACACCAAGACTGAACCCTAATGTAAATTATGGAATCTCTTTAGTAATGTATCAATATTGAATAAATTGTAATTAATGTATCACACTAATGCAAGACATGAATAGTAGTGGAAAATGGTAAGGGTAGGGATTAGAGTGAGGTCATAAATGGGAATACTGTATTATTTTGTTCAATTGTTCTGTCAGCTTAAAACTTCTCCAAATAAAGTCCATTTATTTTTACAAAGAAGGACCTAGGATTTCAGTAGTGTGAGTAGTGGCAGGCTAACAAGTTGAAGCAAATACAAAGATAAAGTATTTATAACACATAATAAATAAAAAAATACAATTAGAAGCATTTCCAAGTAGATCTTAAATTATTTTTATTAGTCACTAACTCCTTATTCTCTCCCATCCACTAACTCCTAACGGGAAAGGTACAAAGAGTCAGAAAAATGAAAATTAAAGTTGTTCCTTATATGTGTTGAGATAAATATTTTATAGATATACCAAATTAAATTTGGAATGATACATTTTCATACAAATATTCTCACACATGTAGAGATTGATATGCTAGCTTGATCTATGTTGCCTTTTCTTTAAAATTCTGGGCAATATATAAGTCTTGAAAGCCACTGTTCAAAACTATTTTGAACTTAACTAAAGGAAAAGACTATAAAAGAGCTTCCTAGAAAAAAATCTTTGACAATCTTGGTGTTCATGCCAATTTAATTTATGTCCATCCATTGTAGTTGAGAATACCCATCACTAGAAGTCAAGATTTGTTGGATCAACAAAATCTGCACTGAATGGATTTTTTTAGACTATGTTTTTAGCCCCTTCCTTTCACCTAACTCTTTAACATAGCACCTGTTTTTTAAGGTGGACAAGAGAAAAATGTAATATGTAATGTTTTTATCTATTTATCATTGAAACTTTAATTTACAAAATGGTGAAGTTGTAATTTGCTCAATTACCATCTGTGAATGAACAGCCCCAAAATTAGCCATTGTCTTCTTAATGACTTCTTAAATTATGCTTCCCAAGCCACATGGGCCTCCATGAGATCACTTGAGTGAGGTAAATCTAATCCTTTCACTATCATCTTTGCTGGCTCCTCACTGGATGGTTCTTGCTGTATCCTGGATGGCTGCCAGAGTGTTATCTATTTCAGGCTCATCTGGGAACCTTTTCCTTTACACATATTTTCTTTATCCTATTACAGTTTGCATGATTCATTTGCATTTTGCTGCTGCTGCTGTGCTCCTGCTGCTGCTATTATCATTTAGTGTAGTATAGGAATTCAATTTGATAACCCCAAGTTGAGAATTGTGGGGAAACCTTAAGATTTTTTTGAATCTGAAATTCTACTATTCTTTCATACTTTGAAAACAAAAATTGGCTTGGCGCCTGTGGCTCAATTGGCTAAGGCGCCAGCCACGTACACCTAAGGTGGCAGGTTCGAATCCCCAGCCCGGGCCTGCCAAACAACAATGATGGCTGCAACCAAAAAAAAAAAAAAAAATGGCCGGGCGTTGTGGCAGGCGCCTGTGGTCCCAGCTACTTGGGAGGCGGAGGCAGGAGACTCACTTGAGCCCAGGAGTTGGAGGTTGCTATGAGCTGTGATGCCATGGCACTCTATCCAGGGGGATAGCTTGAGGCTCCGTCTCAAAAAAAAAAAAAAAAAAGAGAGAAACTGAGTAAGAAGTGGCTCCTGACTCCAGAAGTTTCAAAGCTAACAAGAGTGATGAGAAACTCCCCTGGGTAACTGTAACAAGGGAGTATCTCCTAAATGTCATATGCAGATATGAGGTGCTGGCTGGAGAATAGGGTAGACTCAATGGAAAAGACAGAGTTGGCCTTAGGTCATAAAGGAGATGGAGGGGCCAAACATTTCAGGTGACAGGAAGCTGTGATGTATTTAGTGAATGGTGGGCAGACCTGTTTGACCAGAAGAGAGAGCTCCTATAGTTGAGCTCTTAGGAA
The DNA here is from genome assembly GCA_963574575.1 of Galagoides demidoff. Taxonomy (NCBI): domain Eukaryota; kingdom Metazoa; phylum Chordata; class Mammalia; order Primates; family Galagidae; genus Galagoides; species Galagoides demidoff. The sequence continues at coordinate 3,257 of CAUYQV010029105.1, read as the reverse complement.
GGGAAACTATGGGTCAATATTAGTGTGTACTCATTGTTCCTTGGAGTTCTGGCAGGATTTCTTTAGGGTGCTTGTAGTTCTGGACTACAGGAAGTCTATTTGAGTAATTTGTAGCTTCGTAAAATATACTGTTGCTAGAATCAACTTGTCTGCTGCCTATTTACTGTTATTTGAGTGTATTTTCTGGATGGGGTGGTGCTGCTCCAACAGAGAGGAAAGGCAAGGAGAGAGAAGGGAGGGAAAATGGAGAGGAAAGGAAGAAAACAACTATAGTGAGGGAGCCACTGAATTCAGCCACTACCTTGAATCCTAAGCAGGCTTTCTTCTTACAATGATTGTTTTCAGAGTACATTTAAAAATTTTACACCAGCCTGCTTATTTCCTGAGATTTACTTGAGGAAATTTTTATTAGATCTTGAGACATACAAGGTAAGAGACCCTGAACATAAGCCTGCTGTCACTGGCATGGCTCACACATCAACCTAAACAGGGGCTTTCCCCATTTCTGTTCCACCCAAGACCAATGTAGTTGATGGAGCAAACTGATCAGGCTATTTAAAAGCACATCTTACCATTGCCATCGTCACAGCTCAGAGCTTCGGACCTCATAAACAGATTCAGCAGCCTGCTGAGAGCTCTGCTCATTATGTCACAGAGTAGTGCCGGCTGCCTCAGCAATAGCAATCTTGAGGCTTTCTCAGATGGCATGCAGCAACACTGCTTTGTGGGTAGAGTCCATCCTCTAGCCTGTCCCTGTGCCTCCTTACAAAACAAAATGTGGCACTTTGTATGGCTTTGATCAATGAGACAACATTGTTGTATGGCTTAGAAATCAAAGACGACAGCTTCCAATATAAATGTTGCTTAAGATACACAGGCAAAAAACAAAGTGATGCAACAATTAAAAAAAAAAACTCTTCTTACTTGGGGCCATAGGATTAAGAAATAGCTAATCCTGAAAATCTGCAGAAGATTTCAAAAGCCCCCATTCCAGCTCAGGTTGTGGAAGATTATGCAAACTGTTCCCAGTAAGAGCTACAAGGGAAAGATGGAAGTGTTCCTGTATTCATAACTGATTTATTTCTTTTTCTTTTTTTTAGTTTTTTTTTGAGACAGAGCCTCAAGCTGTCCCCCTGGGTAGAATGCCATGGCATCACAGCTCACAGCAACCTCCAAGTCCTGGGCTCGAGCGAGTCTCCTGCCTCTGCCTCCCAAGTAGCTGAGACTACAGGCGCCGGCCACAACGCCTGGCTATTTTTTGGTTGCAGCTGTCATTGTTGTTTGGCAGGCCCTGGGTGGATTTGAACCCACCACCTTAGGTGTATGTGGCTAGTGCCTTAGCCACTTGAGCCACAGGCGCCGAGCCTCTTTTTCTTTTTCTTTTTTGAGACAGAGTCTTGCTTTTGTAACCCTCGGTAGAGTGCTCTGTTGTCATAGCTCACAGCAACCTCAAACTCTTGGGCTCAAGCAATTATCTTGCCTCAGCCTCCCTAGTAGCTGGGACTACAGATGCCAGCCATGATGCCCGGCTATTTTTAGAGATGAGGTCTCGCTTTGGTTCAGATTGGACTCCAACCGGTGAGCTCAGACAATCCACCAACCTTGGCCTCCCAGAGTGCTATGATTACAGGCATAAGCCACCGTGCCTGGCACCCATAACTGATTTATTTATTTATTTATTTATTTATTTATTTATTTATTTATTGGCTTGGGCTGGGTTTCAACCCACCACCTCTGGTATATAGGGCCGGTGCCCTACTCCTTTGAGCCACAGGTGCTGCCCATAACTGATTTTTTAAAAAGAGACAGAGTCTCACTCTGTTGCTCAGACTGCACTGCAATGACACAGTCATAGCTTACTGTAATATCCAACTCCAGGACTCAAGCAATCCTCCCACCTCAGACTCCCAAGTATCTGGTACTATAAGCATATGCTGCTATTCCCTAATGTAGAGATAGGGTCTCACTATATTGTCCAGTCTGGTCTTGAACTCTTAGCCTCAAGTGATCCTTCTGCCTCTGTCTCCCAAAGTAGTGGGATTATAGGCATGAGGTACTGTGCCCAGCTCACAATTGACATTATTTTTCACAAATCCCTTTCAAAAGACTACATGATTATATGAATGAATGTATGCCCCAGGAATTCATATTCTGTGAAGAAGCCAACTAGAGGAGGTTATCAATATTTTCCTAAGGAGGTTTCTGAAGAACTGTACCCAGATAGTGTATCAATTCACTTAATAGGCATATAACATTTGCTGTAAGGACAGTTTGGAGTGGGGACTAAGAGCAAAGTTGTTTCAGCCTCCTACTGCCTGAAAACCTTTTTATGTGAAATATCCTAAAACCAGCCCCACGTAGTCAGGATGAAACACTCATTTAGCCAGTAGTAAAGCCCGTAAGTGAGGTGGTCCTTCTTGAAGTCCATAGACCTCCTGGGAATGAGGGCCTCAAGCAGAATCATATCCATTCCCTATAACTTGGAATTATTTTGCCCTTATTATTGTGTTTTATGAAGACCCTAATTCAGAACTGGAGGAATAATACTGTATTTCACTGATGTCTGATCACTGGAATGACAGAAATCTTCACATCTTTTCACTAGGTCAGGTAGCCAAGCAAAAGAAAAGTGAAATGGGAAATTGGAACTTTGGAGTTCTTTTTTTGAGACAGAGTCTCACTATGTGACTCTTGGTAGAGTGCATGGCTTCACAGCTCACGGCAACCTCAAACACTTGGGCTTAAGCAATTCTCTTGCCTCAGCCTCCCAAGGCTGGGACTACAGGCACTTGCCACAATGCCTGTCTATTTTTTGTTGTAGTTGTCATTGTTGCTTAGCTGACATGGGCCAGGCTCGAACCCGCCAGCCTCTGTGTATGTAGCTGGCACCATAATCACTGTGCTATAGGTGCTGAGCCAGGAGTTCCTATCTGAATATTGCTTGTATTCAGCCCTACAACTTAGTGGCCATCTCTTCCTGGTCTTTCTTCACTGCAGGTTCTCAACCTGTGGGTCACACCCCTTTGTAATAATGAAAATACATCCTGCATATCAGATATTCACATTACATTCATAACAGTAGCAAAATTACAGTTATGAAGTAACTATGAAAATAATTTTTTTTTTGAGACGGAGCCTCAAGCTATCCCCCTGGGTAGAGTGCCATGGCATCACAGCTCACAGCAACCTCCAACTCCTGGGCTCAAGCGAGTCTCTTGCCTCCGCCTCCCAAGTAGCTGGGACCACAGGCGCCCGCC